>JAUELU010000064.1:4921766-4933935 GCA_032357145.1 Evasterias troschelii | reverse complement strand
CCTTCCAGCCTCGGTTTGGTTGCATTGATTTGAATGAGAGAAAATCAAGATGGACGCACCATGAGAATGGTCTATAGTAAGTTGTTTCCTATTATTCACATCATGCAAAGCTTCAAACATTTTATCATTCTAATTCTCCCTCCTTCATTTGGATGACATTGATACGGGGAAAACTAAATAAATAAAATGGATGCTCAAGAACAAAGGCAGGGCCACAGTTTCAAACTGATTAGTTACCAACAATCTTGACTTGCTTATTTCATTGCAGAAGTTTACAGTCAACTGTACTAAAAAATCATAGGAAGTGAATTTTTTTCTTCACTTGACCATCCATCAAAAATACACAAATCGCCTTACAAAAAGTGTACTCAAATTGATCTAAAAGTTCTCTGTCTGTAACCCCCATTTTTAAAAACCTATATGATGTATGCAGAGTCTCACTTGTTTGAGAATTGAAATATTTGATAAAATGTTTGGGAACAAAAATTGTTTTATATCCCTTGCATAGGCCACAATGCCAAAGATATTTTTATTTTTTATTTTGGTTGTGAGAGCACTTTAAAAAAAACATATGCATAGGGGTGAGTTGGTCTCTATCTGTTTCAGGGATCAAAAGAGATCAAACATTGCATGAGCGCAAGAACATCTCACCATGGCCATCTGTTAATCGTACACATTGTCGTTGGTGTTTCTAATTGATATTTCTGATGAAAGATTGGGTTATATATTTAGTTTTATTGAAAACTTTGAGGATTAGAACAGTTGTACATGTACTTATAAACACCAATGTGCCTATATTTATTGTGGAAAGTGTAAAATGTTTCATAGTCAAAGCATATGTCTCGTTATATTTTGCCAAGATTGTCATGTGCCTTGATCATTACTCCAGCTTATTTATCCTCTTTGTAATCTATAGAATCATATTATGTTTATGAAATTGATAAGAAAAGTGTTGTTGTTTTTATTAACAAAATTGCACTTGTTTGGGAAAAGGTTTTGCTTTAACAGTGCTTTAAGTTTGTGTATACATTCTGCCATATTGACATCATATCAGGTAATATTCTTTATTTATATTGATCTTGTTGAAAAGAGACAAATCTTCAAATTATTGTAATCAATAAAATGAGTTTCATGAATATTTAAATATTTTATGTGACAGTTTATATTTGTGGCTTCTTTATTGAAACAGATGGATAATGAAGAATTTAAGTTTTTTAGAAACATTTTGAAGTCATATTGTGATCCTCTTATTAATTCTTTTAAATATTATTTGATCAGAACAAGATTTTTTTTTTGAAGAAGAAAAATACAAACTTTCGCCAGAAGAACATTATTTTAAAAATGCAATAAACACTCTTGTGAAGTCATTTTAGGAATTAAACCTGAAAATCACTTGATGAATACAAATGCTATCTCCCTCCCAAATTTCCCGCCTCTTATCTACGCAATGGGTGAGCCGTGAGCTCAATAACCAATCAGCACAGAGAATACGTCACCGGGCGAGGTTATTTTACATAATTTATTCAGATTTCGTGCATGTTTGATGAGGTTGGTTAGGAGATCGGTTTCTGTCCGCCATTATTCTCGAGGCCGTTTCGTCAAAAGAAGAACGTACAAAAACAGGAACATTTTACAATTTTTATATTTAAGACGTCACATCGGCTGCCCAAAATGGCAGAATTGTCTCCCTAGTTGTGCAAGCGACCTGGATGGAGGGTTCAAGCCCGCCGATGGGCTGTAATTCGCTGCGATATCTCCGATAAAATGTAAGTGTATTTTTTCTTGGTAGGTTCGTTGATGTGGAGAATACAGCCGATTCCCGGCCGCGTGATGTCATGGATGCCCCATACACATTGTGCGGACATGCATTGTGATAAGGCAAGTGCAATGTGCAAGCAATCCGGCACACTTGATGCATGCACTATGACACGTTGGCCAGCAGGCCGATGATCATGGCGCAAGAATTGTCCCGCACTCTGCTACCTGTGCAGGCGCTGTCTTCGACCAGTTCTCCAGTCAGAAGCATTCAATTTTAATGTAGTTTGGAGATTTTGTTATTCATATGTTTTGCAATTTTACTTGGTTTTTGTGGTAATTTAACATAATTAATTGTCTTTGCGGCTTTGCCCCGACATGCCCGAAGAACTGTTTTCCTTTTTTCTGTGTTTCGTAACGTAAGTCCCGTACACGACGCACACCGGTCCCTGGTGGCTTTTCATCAATTTTCATGATTTTTTGTTTGTTACTGCTGTATAAGATAATTTACGTACCGTGATAGATTATCCGATTAAATTACTTAATGTTTTAACAAAGCTGACACTAACTAGGTATTTCAGTGACGTCACAAATTTGTTTGGACAACTTGCGGTGAAAAATATTAATGAAAACAAAACTGAGACCTTTCTTTCTAAGCGTAAGTTCAAGTTCCATTTACATACTGTTCATGAAAAAAGACATGGATGGCGACCCTAGCGTATTGCTGTTTTGTTTGCCTTCCCCCCATTTTTGTGGCTTCTGTTCATTAAAAAAAAAATGTCTACCATCCAACTGGACCATGCTGAACAATAATTGTTTTTGTCTGAATTATCTATAAACATAATGATATTTGAACTTTGGAAGCCAAATTAAAACTATTTGTTTGTTTGTTTTCCCTCAAAATAACAAATCAGGAAACAGTTTGCACAAACTGTATGGCCCCCCAAAAATCTGACAAATTTGTCCACACTTATAAATACATTTTCATGATCACAAAAGATTTTATATGAGTGAGAAAACGGTTTCTTCGCATTATTTATGGGGGAAAAAATTAACAACAGAATAAGTTAATCCTTAGTGGGATTTAAGTAAAATTTGGAGGGAAAAATTCCGATTAGCAAAAGGAAAACTTGTGTAAGTTCTTTCAATTAACAGTTTGCAACAATCGTAAGTTTTGCATCCTAAGTAAAATCAATCATGATTAAAAGCTGGCTATAGCATTAATTTCATGTAAAGTGTACTTTTCTTTTATTTTTTATATCGTAAGTACTTGAAAAGGAAAAATTAGAAGCATTTTAAAAATCAGCTCGAGTTAATTTTGAGAAATGAATATTGAGAATTTGCAATAGTTTGCAATAGTGTACTTTTCTTTTATTTTTTATATCGTAAGTACTTGAAAAGGAAAAATTAGAAGCATTTTAAAAATCAGCTCGAGTTAATTTTGAGAAATGAATATTGAGAATTTGCAATAGTTTGCCTTTTTGGTCCGAAGTGCTTGGCAGGGGTCTGTTTATGTTTACCTCCCATTTCCTGGCCCGTATGCCACTTCGAAAAATAATGTGAAATTACTAAATCAAGGGTTGCGCCTCTGTCTATGTGCAACTTGATGTTAGACATTTCCAACATTTCAATCTGTTGCCTCTTTATACAGGTGGTTAGAAGAGATTAAAGCAAACTGAAAAGTTGTTATAAGGTTGCAAGTTTTGTTTCCTTATCATTGAAAAAGATGCAAGAATGAACAGAACAGTTTACTTGATCATAACACCTCAAGGCATACTCTGTTACAAACAGGAAAGGTCGGGAACATCATGAGTTTGTTTACACAGGACTTGCTGTATTGGAAACTAAAAACATTAAGCTATATCTGAATTAGTCAGCGGCTATGGCTACGTCTGTTGCCAAGGGTATTGTTGAGGACGTCCTATACTTAAACGGCAGCTATAGCCATTGTCCCCAATTTGGATGCAGCCTTAAATGCAAAAGCAGCGAGCTTACAACATTGCTTTGCTAGTCTTCTATCCAGTTATAAAGTATCTGCATGAATTGCAAACCAACCGATACTACCATACCACCTCAGAGATTATGATCAAAGTGATAGTTTGGATAGAAAAACAGGATTGTCGAAGGGCATTGAAGATCTGTGGAAGATAATCAGAAAAGGTTTAAAAAAATATGTGTGATGGTTGGTACCTATAATCCTGCATTTTTTTTTGAAACCCTTTCAGCTCCAGGGGCGACTATAGTCAACTGTGCACTATACCCTGCTTGAGCCCCAAGGGTGCCTATAGTCGCCCAAGATAACACACATAAAAGCACTCAATCCTGAGCAAAAGCTGTAGTTTTGTCCATGTTCACCCTCTATACCCAAGCTTACCATCATTGTAAAGAAAAAGATCGGATCTTTCCAGCAACGGTAAAATAAAATAGGGTTGTTATTATGCAATCGCTTCAAATTGGAGAAGTAAGATCCGAAATGTCAAATACCTACGGAGTGCCGTAAGGTTGTGTGCAAAAAAGTTTTTGGGTTTACGGACAGAGAAAACAAAGACCAAGAACTTGGACATTTTTTGAAAGGAAATTCAATAAGTTAGGCAATTTTTATTACTGATTATGCTCTAAATGAAATTTTTAAAGAAATAATAGCGTTTGTAAAATAAAACTTTTATCACATTGTGTGAGAAAGTGTGCTTCATGCTTGTGTGGTCAAATAATGTGGGCTCCAGCAGTTGGTTGTGTCAAAAGAACTAGGGGCTGAAAGGGTTCATGCTGCTATCCTTGAGACTTAAAATTTATAATAGATATTTTTATCTTGAAAATAAAGTTTGTTTGAATTTTTTTTCTTTTTTGTTAAATTGTGTGTCTGTTGTTTTTTTTGTACAGGACCCCAAGGAGCTTGTGGTAACCATGCAGAGGGGAAGCAGTGACGACAGTCAAAGCGGGGTCTACCACAAGCTGGGGTCTCCACCACCACAGCCTCAACCACAGCAACAACAATCCACTCAGCGATCAATAGACCTGTCCCAAGGTCTCCCTTCGCACTCATCGGGGTATGCTGTCCCACAGCATCACCTCCAACAGTATCTCATCAATCCAGTCGCAGGTGTACAAGGGGCACAGGTAGTTACCTCCAGTCGCCCTATTCAAACATCACCCATACGGGTGCCAGCTCAACATGCACAGGTGTCGCCCTCTGCAGTTGTCCTGCAGCAGCAGCAGCAGCAGCAACAGCAGAATCATCAGGATGTTGCCAGGCAACAAGCCTTCATGCAGTTGGCAAGTCTGCGGACACAGCTCATTGCAGGCACGTCCAATCAGGTGATTAATCTGCAGCTGAGTCCTGGCTTTGTGGATCCAAGCACTGGTCTCTCTATGCAGCAGATGAGTGTCAATACTCCACCCAGTAGCATCGGTACCACAAACCCGTATGTATTTCATAACACCCCCAAGTTATTTTCATTAGGAGAGGAGCCCCAGATATCGCAAGAGCAAATTCAACTGCAGTCCTTGCTTCTGCCCAGCCACCATCAACCAGTGGGAACCATACACCACCATGGTCAAGGCTCGCCCAGATCTACCATGCCACCATTGTCCAGTTCCGGACTCAACTTTGGTGCAGCACGGAGACTAAGCAGCCACAGTCCCACACGAGGTGCACCGGACCGCAAGAGCCCCACAGCCGGTGGCGGTGCCTACTACAGAAGTCTGAGCAGCCCAGCACGGACAAACCCTATACCGTCCAGTACATCGCGAATGCGCAAATCCCCACTGATGGCCTCTGAAACAGACCATCCCCCTGCCACCAATGAGGTGGCAGAACTGAGAACTCAATTACTTGAGCATAAACTCAAAACCTTGCATGACTTGCAAGAAGGTTACAAGGAGAGATTAATAGAGCTGTTCTTCTTGGAGAATGGACACAACATGATGGACTTCATAGCATGGAAAAAACGACCAAGTTCCACTCTGCATAACTACATGATGAATCGTAAACTGGAAGGCCGGGAAGAAGAGATAACAATCAATGATGAGGTAAAAAGGAAGACAAAGTTTTTTTTTTTTTCCAGTTATCTTTTAACCTTAACAAACTAGGCCCTTATGCTTACACATAGCCTAAATTCACCCACATCCTGTAGAAGTAGAGAGTAAACAGCTTAAAGGACCCGACTGTGCTTACTTCTGAAACCCATTTTGGCCAAGCTGCATAAGATTTGAATCCTTCTCTTTCCTCTGTTCTACCTGTGATTGAAAATGAGTGTTGATGAAGGTCATTTAACTGAAAGCCTTTCAATTATTGATGATTAATCAATTTCTTATGTCCTTCCTTAGGTAAAAGTCATCACCAACAGTGGTAGCACTCGGCCACTGAGCACCCCGGTAGCCATCTCAACACAGCTTCCTCCTGCAGTATCAGCATTATCATCACAGATTAAGGCCAAGGAGCTACGCAAGAGCTTCCCAGGTGCCCTGCCAACTGCTAGTCCTGACATGGACAGGAAGCGGACATACAACCAAGCAGGTAAATGTTAGAGAAAACAAATCTTTACCATTTAAATTCCCAAGTCTGGCTTGTAACATCTCAGCTGATTTCCCTCTTTGTTGTCCTTTTTAATGCCTTAGAAAACTAAAAAACACTCTATAAGTTTAGTGTACTAAGCAGTTTTCTCTTTTTTAGCAGTAACCTATTTACATATCAGATTGTATCGGCCCATCATGGTGATACAAGTGTAGCACAAAAAATTCCAGTGAACAAAACTCGGCCAATAATGATATCTCTGTAACCTTTTTGATTTGTTTTCTGCAGGTCTTGATGGCAGTAGTACACCTGATAGAAAGCCCCTTGGGTTTCCATCTTCACATGAGCCCAACGTCACGCTAAGCCCAAAGACCATCACTCCGATTCCAGGTAATGACATGTTTATGTATTTTGCTAACGCAGGTAATGATACATAACTGTTGGGTTGGGGTCATTTTTGGTCATGAGTTCACTGATCTGGCACTGAAATCACTGGCTTGAGGCCTGTGGTCAAGTGTAAATTTTAGCCCAGGTTTTTTCCTGTGTAGTGATATCCAATCATTATAAGGCTTGTAATGTCTCATTATTTTGTTTGACACTGTGAAGCTTTACCAGGAAGTCAACAATCTACATTATACAAGCACAAGCTGCATGCAGCAGGCCAGCACCAGCACCAGCACCATGGTACTTCCAACCGCAGTCAGATTGTTGCAGCGGTTGCATCAGCATCTAACATGCGTACGTCTCTCGGCGTTCCTCATGTCCGACGGGAGCCAAAGTCACCACCTGGTAAGGACTTTGCTGAGGAATATTGTCTTTTTCCCATCATCTCATTACCAATTACTCTGACCTGAACCAATTTTCACAAAGCTGTTAAATTTTTTTTTAAATTGCTGAGCACAGAAAACGTTTGCTTAGCAGAATTAGTTTACGGGCCAAAACACCATGTAGTGTACATACATGCCTGATGCTTCATCGAAACCCAAGGTAATTGTGGTTGGAAAGAAAAAGATCAGATCTTTATAATGATGAAAAAATAACTTTGTTTTTATGCAATCACTTCAAGTGGAAAGATCTGAAATATCTGAAATATCAAACACCTACGGAATGCCATACGGTTGTGTTTGGGTTTTCAGAACACACAGAGGAAACAAAGATCAAGAAGTTGAAAATTGATTGGCCTATTTCAATGATTCAGGATTAAATGAAAGGAAATTCACTAAGTTAATTTATTGTATTTTTTTACTTGTACTCTCAATTTAAATATTCATGGTGACAATAAAGTTTGTAAAATTGACCTGTGTGCTCAAGCTTTCTGTTATTGTAATAAAGCTGACTTCACGCTTGACTGGTCAAACATTGTGGGCATCAGGTGTGTATGTCAATAAAATTTGGCAACGAGAGGGTTAAATTTAGATTAAATGTTTGTATCTTTTAGCAGCGAAGCACTCATTACACCAGTTGAAGACGCCAACCAGCAAACCCCTCACCGTTAACACAACAGCAATTACAGATGTCACCAGCACAACACCAGTTGGAGGCAGTTTGTCGCCCCGTCGCCACTCAAGTGGCTCGGCCACTTCTACACCGTCAAACAAGCTGCCGAAGTCTCCAATCTCACCGAATGCACACCAGCGGTTGGCCACAAGGCAGCACTCGCTATCTGCTGTGTACGACTACACTATCGGATCTCAGGAGATGATTGTAGAGCGTGCCAAACAGGTATGGTTTATAAAGGTTTTTTATTTGGGAATTATGATGGGAGTCGTTGTAAGTTTAAGTTCCATAACAGTTAAAAGCAGTGAGTACCCCACTCATCTTTTTCAAAGACAGTATTGTTATTTTGAAATTTGTATATTGACCATTGGAAAGAGCCCATTTCAATACCATGAATAAATCCTGTGCCCTCCCCCCCCCCCCCCTCTTCTGTGATAATAGGAAGCCCAAGTGATGCAGAGGATAGCTGAACTACGGAAGGAAGGCCTTTGGTCTGCCAGACGTCTTCCCAAGGTTCAGGAGCCTCCAAGACATAAAACCCACTGGGAGTACCTCCTGGAGGAGGCACAGTGGCTGGCGACTGATTTCATCCAGGAGAGGAGGTGGAAGAAAGCTGCTGCACGAAAGGTAAAATCAAACATGATTAAAAACTGGCTACATTGTATAGTATCAATTTCGTTCAAAGTGTACTTTACTTTCCTTTACTTTTTATCTTAAGTACAATTCAATTTAATTCAATTCAATTCAATTTATTGTTCTTCAAATGAAAACACATGAAATTTGTTTTCCATTGTAAAGCATTTTAAAAAATTACATAAAACTACACCAGGTACATCAAAAATAGAAAAGAATACAAGACACTGAAAATGTAAAAATTGATAAAAAGACAAAAACTTGACAAGAGCTGTACAAAAATGGTGGTCACCGAAGTACAGCGCCCTCAAGGAAAAACTGAAACAGTAGAAGTAGAAGCATTTATAAAAAGGTGGAGTTAGTTTTGGGAAATGAATATTGAGAAATTTGTAATAGTTTTTCTGTCCGAAGTGCTTGGCAGGGGTCTGCTCGTGTTTACCTCCCATTTTCCGGCCCGTATGCCACTTCGAAAAATAATGTGAAATTACTAAATCAAGGGTTGTGCCTCTGTCTATGTGCATCCTGATGTTAGATATTTCCAACATTTAAACCTGTTGCCTCTGGACTTTCAACGGAATTGCCATTCTCAAGATAAAATTTCCATTTAAAGAAAGCAATTCTACAGCTGTTATCTGAACATCTTTTTTAGTCTGAACATTGCAAATTGAAATTTAGGAAGAATGTCCGTATGAATTTTGTGTTCACTCTTGTCTGATGCAGTTGGTGCGTGCCGTAGCAAGATTTCACCAGGAGAAGCATGCCAAGGAAGTGAAGGCAGAGCGAGAAGAGACCCAGAAACTGAGGAGGATCGCTGGGAACATAGCAAAGGAAATCAAGACCTTCTGGTCAAACATTGAAAAGGTTAGCAGCAGTTTCAATTTTCTGTCCATCATTGCAGCTGATTCAAATATAAAGACATTGTTCAGTTGGGTTATTTATACAAGTTTGGAAGGCGTTGCTGTTTAGCGAAAATTTGTCTTTTTTTCAGATTTTTTGCTTCAAATTTACAAAATGAGTAATCCTTTACCAGAGCTTTTGTTGTGAAAAGGTCTTGTAGTTAATTAGACATACATTGACATGGTCAGTGGATTTCACTGCATAAATCTTTAAGGTGTCGTCAATGAAACGCCTCTTTTTCCAACTGTCTGATCTTTCAATATCATGCACTTTGGTTTGTGAAGGATAAATGCCAGTCTGCAATATGATACATAATGTGGTGAATGCATCTCATGCCATTATTTTATAAGCGAGGATCGCGCACCATTCATTCATATCAGTGGGTGAATAGTGCTATCCACCTCGAAGATTAAAACAATTTTCTAGCCACCAGTGTTCCTTTGTCATTCAGTGACACATGAGCATTTATTTGCTAGATACATCATTAAACAAATATCCGTTTGGATAATTGATAAGGATATTAATCCTCCTACTGTCGGACCATTCAATACCATCCACTGTGGTCTTGGAATAATAGATTATTTATTAACTTATTAATTTACTTTGGTTTAAAAAAAAAAACATAGTCGATAGTATCAAAAGGTAATACTAAAAATGACATGCTTACAAACTAAATATTAAGTATTACAAAGACAATAAAAAGGTCAAAAACCCAGGCCAGCCAGATATAAGAAATAACCCAATCAACCATACCATCCTTCAATATGATATCTTGTGGTAAATGCATCAACACAGTACACACGTATGCATAGTTACGACACTTGTGGTGCCTCTATGCAGATGGAACATTTTTTTATAGTCTGTCAACAAACTGAAAAACTATGTTAAGAGTTAGAGGCGTTAATAAAGATGCGATAATTCCTTTGTGTTCTCACAGGTAGTGCAATACAAGCAGCAGAGTCGGCTTGAAGACAGGAGAAGAAAAGCTATGGACATGCAGCTTGATTACATCGTCGGCCAGACCGAGAAATATTCATCTTGGCTGACAGAGGGACTCAATCTGAACGCAGCGGGGTCATCTGCACAAGGCTCTGTGGCGTCCAGTCCAAGATCTGATCCTAGTGTTGCAGCACCAGGAGACGGTATGTTGATCTGAGAGTTAAGGCTATGGCTCAAGAGCATTCAATGTCCAGGGTGTACTGGCTGTGTTGTGTAAATCCAGTTTGCGAGATTATGTTAAAGGGACACCTGTTGTGATAATGTTGAAAAAGACAAATTCAAGGAGGTTTGTTTAACCACTTTGGGTTTGTATTCCAAAAGAATGTGCGGTGTAGATTTTCTGAACTTTTGTTGGTGCATGTAGTTCCTTTCCCATTGACTTTGTTGGAACTGTTTTCAAACCAGGGTTTATTATTACATGATCCTCTGAAATTTCTATATTAATTTACAACTACCTGAAGTCTGACGGTGGACTTAACGGATTTTAAAATATTCTGTTAATTTCTGAGAAAAGAAATTCCCCAGAATTAGGTAAGAAAAACATAATTCTAAACAATTGAAGTCCTAGGCAGGGGTCGGCTTGTGTTTATCTCCCACTTATCGGCCCGTATGTTACTTCGAAAAACAACATGAAATGACTCATTCTTGGGTTGTGCACTACTCCATGTGCAACCCGAATTACACATTTCCTACATTCCCAGGTCAAAGATATTTGTTTGAGAGGAAGGAGGTGTGGGTGTAGGAACGGCAATTGGACAATCCTTGCATTGGCAGTATGCCATCTTGAAAAGAAAAACAGGTTGAATGTGTTTTGGAATTTGGAATTTGGCCATGAAATAAGTGGATTTCCTACTTTATGGATGCTTCAACAAGGAGATTTTTACTTAGACCAGTTCTTCCTATAATTTGCTTTAAGCGCTTCTTTGAGAGGGCTTTTGGTCTAATATACGGCTTTTTTTAAAAATAAAACGCAGATGTGGACTTCCAGCCAGATGGTGAGGAATCCGACGATGAGGAAACCATCGACGTCGAAGAGAGGGAGGCAGAGGATGATCAAGATGCTCACCAGAAGGAGTTAGAACTCCTCCAGAAGGAGAGTGAAGTTCCCCTCGAAGATCTCATCGGCAGCCTCCCCCCTGAAATCCTTGAAGACAGTAAAGATGGGAAGAAAGAGGAGTTGAAAGTTGGGGAGAAGACGGAGGAAAAGGCAAAGAAAGATGAGGAGGAAGAGCCAGGCTTGAGTGAAGTGGTGAGTTGTTTTTCCATCTCCTCTAAATAAGAGGGTTTGCTGGCGGTAAGTGAGAACGCAGGAGGAAGTGGTAGTAACCAGTAGTAATTGACTATCTGACCTTTTAATCTCAACTTTGATAGATTATGATATCTGCTTATTTGGAAACGGCTAATTATACAAATGCAAACTTTGACTAAAAAAACGATTCTAAAGAGATTTCACCATGTAGTAATTTGTCAAATTTTGCTTTTGTCTGTTAGACCAAAGAAGTGGAAGAAGAAAACAAGGAGAAGTCATCCTCAGCAGATGAAGAATTTGTGCCATCAACAGATGATGAAGATGAAGAAAGTGAGTTCCCAAACTGTGAAAACAAGTTTATCATGGATGAGAAATTCAGACTCTTTTCTAAATTAAGACTTGTTGTGTCTACATTGGTAGACAAATTGCTCGTTAACAAACTTATTGGTGAAACTAAAGTCTAGTTGACGAGTCCCGACAGCCGGTGAGTGAAAACATTTAATAAATAGGGAAAAACCTTGGCTGTTATTTTCTTCAGATATTTAGGAATCAGATGTTTTGATCCACTTCTTTAACCCTCCTACAGTTCGCAACATTTTCAAGTGAGTTGACCAACCATTTGAAAC
>JAUELU010000064.1:4768641-4779062 GCA_032357145.1 Evasterias troschelii | reverse complement strand
TAGGACTGGTCCTATCTCTTAGCATTGCCTAGGACTAGTCCTAAGTTAGGAAGAGTTTTGTGAAATCGACCCCAGTCGTTCTTGCTTAGCACCATGGTCTTTGGCTTGGAAAGTTGTATGCATTTAAAATGAATGACTCTGTTCTGACACCTCTGTAGAAGTGTTCTCGCTATGTTAAATGACTCGACAGGATGAATACAGGACAGTTTTTCACTTTCCAGTGAGGTTACTGACCAGACAGACTTCCATGCCAGCTGTCAGTTTGAGAAGAGATAACCTCAACATCAACATAATCAGAATAAATGAGTTTGCAATTTGTTATGCGGCCTGCCCTTTTTCAACCACAACATGATTTTTCAGAAAATGGCGATGGATGTTTTTGGCATTGCAAATTAAGTTGCCGATTGTTGGAATGAGATGGTTTTTTTTATAGGTTGGATGCCTCTCCTCCCCCAAAAAGTAAATATATAAAAAAAAAACACAAGTAATAACTAAATAAATAAATCTGGTCATTTGCCTTGGTGCCCTTTGAAATGTTCCATTAGAAATTTACAATTTTCTCATAGAGATGTCCTTTACGAGGGAGAAAACGCCTTGTTGACCTAGTGCTTACAGGAACCAAACGTCAGGCCTGGGCATGGCTTATTAGGGGGGATGGGATTATGGGCTGGGCTAGTGGGGGAGGGTCTTGAGTTAACGGGTCCCATGAGACTCCTGCCTGCTGCACTAGCAGTTAGACTATACTCATCAACAGTATTAGTATAAATATTTCTGGTAATGAAACCAAGGATGCCTCATAAGTGAAAATCAATCACTGTAGCTCGCAAGCCTGATGAAACCTGTAAACAAGGGTGCTTGAAATTTAAACCAGAAATATTCACAGAGGTTAACCCCTAATAAGTGTACTGGGTTCTTTTATGTGCACTGCGGTAGGTCCTGTGCCATTCATAGAACAGCTTATTGTCCCATCTGTAGGACAAAGCAATTATGGTAAGGTATCTTGCTTAAGGACACAAGTGCCATGACCGGGACTCGAACCCACACATTGCTGATCAGAAATACCAGAGTTTGAGTCAGGTGCTCTAAAACTGCTGGGCCACGACGCGTCTGCACATACATGTATTAGGAGGAAATGTATCATGGTCTAATGAACCTGGTAATGTGTACGTGACTGAGACCTGCCATTATGCTCACCTGAAACCTGCCAAATGGTCCAGACAACTTACTAATATTTGCTTACTAATCTGTGTTACGTCACACTCTGTCTAGACTGGCTTGTCATGTAGATTGGAAGTAAACTCCTACTGGTAGTATGTGGACAGGAGGGATTAGCTTGAAGGGGGGGGGGGGGTGCTGAGTAGAGGTGGAGACTGAATGGAGGTGTTCATTATGTGAGTATAGATGCTAAGTTAAATCATAGATAGTCTTATCTCTGTGGTTGAATGGAGGTACATTTGATGGGCATCCTTCCGCAAATTCTTTCCCTCTAATATAAAGAAAACATAATTTTCATTCTGCACTGGTAAACTTGTTTGTGTTTTTAACTTCCTCGATAGTGAAACACTCTAGCGGTTAGATCATTAGCTGTTAGGGAGAACTGCAAGTTTTCTATTTCACAAATATTTGTGTAGTGAATTTGTTTTATTATATATTTCTTATATTTTATTTTATTTTGGAGGTTTATTTGAAATCAAATTATGATTTACAAAAATGTTAAAACATTGATAACTCTAAAAATTGGGTCTGGTTTTTGTGTGTGTGTGTAGTATGTTTTAATTAAAAATCAAATTTTGGTTTAATTGCCTTTTTATGCAAAAATATTGCTTAGAAAAAAAAATGTGTTGCTGAGCAAAATGTTTATTGGGCACCAGTCGCAACAATATCAACTTAATGGTGTCTGAGCTGGTAGCCTGTTTCCGCTATAAGCAAGATTTGATGTACTCGGCATGTTTTTGTGCTTCCCAGATGTGTGAAATTGAGGTCTTGGTCCAGGTCTTGCTGAACCTCCTGCAAATGTCATTACACACCTTCCATAACCTAAGTCATTTGCTGTATTATGTAAATGTACAAAGCTTTAAGAGATAATACTAATAAGTACAGTGGATTCAAGGCTCGGGGCTATGTCTTTTCTCATAAGCAATTATAGCTCTGTAGATAATTTTAAAGGAAAGTTAATCAAATTACTATTATTATTTTTTTTTTATGAGTAAATGCATTCCCATTCCCAGATTTTTCCAACAAACATGTCATAATTTATAACAAACTTGTTAAGACAATTTGCAATCATTTCATAATATAGAAGAAAAAGGGATCATGCTTTGTCAGCGATGTTTTGTGTGTCATACCGGGCTTATTTGGAAATCAACAACTTTGGGGTTTTCAAAATGCAAATTTTCAAGAGTTTGACAGCGTTTCTGATAGAACTCTTTTTGTGTAGGAATGGTACTGGTTTCAGATTACTTGTATACTATTTGTTTTTTTCCTTACACCGTTGTGTATTAAAACCACTAGTTTAAAACCTCTTCACCACACATTGATTCCCTTATTAGATTCAAGTATCAATCATTCACACTGCACAAACCAGGGTGTTAAAACTGACACATGTCACAAATTGATACTGAAGAGAGAATTAAAATTAACATCATATAGGGTCTTAAAATACACTGATTTCTGCAAAAAACAATTACAGTGGTGTTATTTTAATACCCTGAACTGTAAAGTTCTATCCTCTCTTTGGTGTCTATATATGACAACACTCATGGTGTGAATTTAGACACACCAGTTTTTGCAGTGCGCTTTTAAAGTGTCGCCAATTAACTGACCTTCTTAGACTGCGTTTAGGATTGATACTGGAATTATCCGCACAACCTTAATATGGTTCACAGCAGAGTAATCTGAAGTCAAGCAGAGTTCAAGCAAAAGCAATACTAACAAACTTGTTTTTCCTTTCAAATGTCAGTCAACCGACGACTAACTACAATGACAGTGTGTACAGTCCATTTCTCAGACATGACGCACACAATTTAAGTACATTTGCGGTGTGACTGTACATGTCTAGAATCAAGAAGGGATTTTTTACATTTTTTTCTTCTTCACAAGTTCAGAGTTCTTTCTCTACTCTAGTCACACACTCTACTGTAGAAAAAAAAAGTATCTCAAATCACTGTCGGCATTGAAAATAGTTTGGGTCGGAATGCAGTTCCACAGGTTCAGCCTCCTTTGTGGTGCGTGGTACGGTATCAACCACAAAGCACTTGTTGTTGGAAGGTGAGTACAGAGCAGTGGCTGAGTTTCTTAGAATATGATTTGTTTCACTGTGAGTTAATCATCGATCAAATCATGGTTTCAACTCTCTTTCAGTTGTAAATGATTTTTAGGCGATGAGGTCGATTGAACCGTTGGAAGATTTGCTCTTCATCAACATAATTCTGCGTAGGTAGTTCCACAGGAATGTTGTAGGGATACTTGCATACGTTTATATTAAGATATTGCGCAAGGATTTATTTTCTATCATCAAGGGATCTAAATTTGCTGGAAGGCTGCCAGGGGGCCTTGAAGAAGGGGGGGACGGGTTTCCACAGCATCTGGTTAGGAATGGGTAGAAGAAAATGTCATGTGAAAATACTTCCAGCTACATTTCCAGTGTTTGTGTGTGTTGGGAGGGGGAGGAGGGGGATTGCCGATAGAAAATGCAGGTAAAAACTCATCTTGCTGCATCCAGGGGCTTGATCGAGAATGACCTTTATGGTTTAGAGTTGACAGAATGGGGGTAGAGGGAATACGATAATATCACTTTGAACAAGGTTTCATTTTTCTGGTAGCCCCCAAGTGAAATACGGTAGTGGGGAAGGGGTTGGAGTAGTGTTGAGGGGGTTGGAGTAGTGTTGAGGGGGTTGGGGTAGTGTTGAGGGGGTTGGGGTAGTGTTGAAAGGGTTGGGGTAGTGTTGAAAGGGTTGGGGTAGTGGTAAGGTGGAGATACGGAGTCTAAGAGAAGAGGGAGTAGCCACAGTATGTGTATAATAGTGACTGCTCTTCATCTTCTAGTATTTGCTCAGCTCATCCGATAATATGATTGTACTATTTTCATCTTTCCTGGGACTACACTTATGATTCTTCACCTTTGAGAAAGAGAGAAGGGGGTGCGGGGTTGCAAGGAGGTTGAGTGTGTGATATTGTATCAAGCTTCTTAAGGGTACCATATGACCTTTCCTGCCTTTTTGGGGTGGGAAGGAAAGGGAAGTGGGTGTGACAATATGTACATGTACATGTACAGTATATCAGGCATCACTTTCTTGCATCCACTAGTTACTGGGCTTGAATAGGACGTGACCTTTTGACATTGGGTTTGAGGGCAAGGAAGTGGTGTTTGTCAGTGTGCCAGGCCGCATCTTCAAGTCACCCTGCGGTTATGTTCATATGGTGTTGTGGTTTAGGGGGAAATTAAGGGGGGGGGGGGGGATTACATATGTACAGGTTATAGGAAATAGCCACGGTGTGATTGACATTGTACCAGGCTTTGGATATAGTGAGACTTTAAGGGATTTTGGGCAGTAGGGTTGAAGTGAGAGGCTTTAGCATGCTACATCCAGGGGCTTCACGTACTCGTTAGCCAGAGGGGCTGCAATCAGCTTTGGATGCAACAGCAATG
The DNA here is from genome assembly GCA_032357145.1 of Evasterias troschelii. Classification (NCBI taxonomy): domain Eukaryota; kingdom Metazoa; phylum Echinodermata; class Asteroidea; order Forcipulatida; family Asteriidae; genus Evasterias; species Evasterias troschelii. The sequence goes on along the minus strand of JAUELU010000064.1, from coordinate 4,774,414 downwards.
ACTCATTTTGTCTGGTAATTAGATGGTTTGTAAATTAAAGAAACGACATAAGTTTTTTTGAATCGCTGTCAAACCATGCAGATTTTGACCGATGGGTAAAATACGACCTACATTAGCAGTTGTTAATTGTTTTCCCTTCAAGAACACATGGGTAATTAAGTGATTGACTAACGAGGTCGTTTATGTGTTCTGCTCTTAATGTGACTTTGATTGGCTTTAAAAAGCTTTCTCTCTCTTTGAGGGGGGGGGGTTGAAGAACGCCTTCTTTTGTCTTTAATTAAAATTGAAATTGGGTCTGACTGTTCTTGCTACTCTTACTAAAAGCAGAGTTACCAAATCATGTCATAATCACTGCATTAGCCATTACATAACTTATCAGACATTTTGAGCTATATTTTTTCATAGCCTAATTGGCACACAGCGAAGTGCGATTATTCGCTGCCTGTTCATAACACAAACAGATGACAGTTTGTTAAGCAACATCAGGAAATTGGCTCAGCATGCCCAGAGCATCCTTCCAAATCTGTTCCTCTGGTAACGTAAGCTTCTGTTGAGAGATATTTCAATTCCTTTTTCCGAAAAAAATTTGTTCCCTGAACTTCCCGTTGCCCTTTTCCTCGTGTAAACACTCCATGAATTATAATATTTCCACTTGTTGATTTGTGTCAGGAAATAGGCGTACATGTACATGTACCTGTGCACACATTCAGGTGCATACAGGTGCTTGCTCACTGTATCCCACTGTATTCCACTGTATCCTTTCCTGGTGTGAATTGCTAAGTTGTGAATTGCCAACTCGTCTTCTGATATCGCTATTTTGTTGATTGCGTCGTCTTGTGGAGAGAAAGAGAGAGCGCACAAGGCGCGTGAGTATTAATAGTTGCCGACTCATCTTTGAGTGGTAAGGCACACATTTCTATTTAAGTTTCTGGTATAATCAAGTTCAGTTCAAGCTTTTTTGTATTTGGGGTGAGAACAAACAATGGGAACAAACAACACATGCGAATCCACCTGATATTCTACACCAAATATACGCACTTAATATGGTATCGCAAAAGCGGACAGACTTTTCCCTCCACAAGTGAAATTACCTCTTAAGACGCGCTGGCCGGCCATAAGTGTAGTTCATCTAAACTATGCGCAGGTGATCCCTGAATCCTTGAAATGAACGATGCAACCAGACGTCACGTGCAGAAGGTTTAGATTCTACTGGAAAGTACATTCAAGATGAAAGCAATTTGTGCCATCGTATTTTATTACATTTACAAAGTGTGCATGATTATCCGAACGTTTCAATGATACTAAAAAAAGTGATGGGAAGCAAAAGTGTACATGTACGATTGGATATATAATATATGTACAGGGAAATAAAAGATACGCTGAATTAGAAGAAATTCTGAGCGATCAATTTCATGGCACGGTTTCATGATACTACTTTGGACACAGATGGGCTGGGGGGGGGGGCAATGTTTTAAATACTGTCATTGTCTTACAAAGAGTAAGGGGTGCAAGGGTTTCTGAGGTTGTATGTGTGTAGGTGTTTAAAAGTTGTCATATTTTTTACAGTGGAATCAACAGAACAAACAAACAAAATTAGAAAGAAAATCTAGTTTTTTGGGGGCAATCAAGTTGATTACTGTGGTCTGGTATTAACCTTGACTATTAATATGAATGCACATCAAACTGATATACACACAAGTTGTTGATAATGGGTGAAGGGAGTGGGAATGGGTTTGTTTATCAAAAGTTTTACTCTCTACAACCTTAAAAATGTACGACCCTTAACAGAAACAGTTTACCAGCTGAAATGGTGTGTTATGCACACATATATTGACTGGTTCCCACAATGAAGCTCATTTGAACAATAGTTGGTTCTCATATTATTTGGATGTTAACCATCAAGTTTACTCCATAAAACTCACGAAGGCTGTAACTTCAGAGCTATTAGAAAACCTGTAGATGAACAATAAGTCCATTCTTTATACTATTGTTTCAAGATAGAAAACATGGCACGAGTGCGTTCAAGAATGATGTGCTCTTTTCAACAGTATACTGTTTGTTGGATATGTTTATTTGTAAAGCAGTAAATATGAATAATTCATGTAATGGAACAATGAGGGCTCAGGCTGGAATAGTGTTTACATACTGTTATCATTCAGGGAGATGTGGGTTAATGGTCGAGAGAATTACCCAGAAATAAAGCCATAAGCAAGAAAAATATCCCAAGCATTTAGACCAGAGTACAGTTTGCCAAACTGAAAGCACAATGAAGCAAGCACACAACCTCTTAACAAAACATTGCTGCTACTGTACTAGTTGTTTTCTTAAAAACATGATCATGTAACTGAATATAACTGTTTTTGTATTGTAAGCACAAAAACTTGCTAAGCACAGACAAATCATGATCAGCAGAAACAGGTAACCAGCCAATACTCCACTAAGTTTACACTGTTGCAACTGGTACCCCACTCATTTTTTTTTTCAGAGAAAGACATTTTCGAAGCAGTAAGCATAATTCTGCTGTAGCACAGTTTCTCTTTCATAAACACTAAACGGTAAGTAAAGCTAAAGGCACACTCGAGCAGTTCTCATAAGCAAATGTGGACTGTAAGTTCGCTAGTGCAGTTAGTAGACGTACGGATTTCATGAAATTGTGACATATATCGGAGCCCCTGGTAAATGGTGTTTATTTAACAAGAGTGGTTTTCAAAGTAATTGTAATTTTTTATTAGTATTGATATGAAATTGCTTTTAGCACCAAGCTGACAAAATGCAAATCTATTGTGAACTTCCACACATTCTGTCAAATCTACTTAATCTTTTTATACTCTTTTACTTATGCACATTTTTACTGCAAAACAAAACACAAAGATTTGCTGATCGGTAAAAAGCTTTGTGAGATTGGTCCCAGACAATAGGAATACATGCTGCTAGAAAACCCATACATCATGCCTTGAATAATTTTATGAAACGTGACCCCGCTGCATCAACGTAACCTGGCATTCAACCAAAGGATTATTCTAAAGTTATAATTATAGAGCAAGAGAGAAATATTTATAATGGTTTTATCTGATAATATTTCAATGTTTATTATATTCAAAAAATAATGGCAAAAAACCCACAAAAATACCAACAACCAAAAAATGCACAAATGTTTACTGAACCCTGTTATATCTTAAACAGAACATTGACACTTTTGTATTAAGTAAAAACTGAATAAATTTATAGTATTGGGAGCACCGATGAGAATTGTTTTAAGGCTGAACACCAATTTCAGACTGACTTCTAATGGCTTTAACATTTCTCAATTTTCATGCGAAACCCCCCCCCCCAAAAAAAAAAAAAACAAAAAAAAAAAAAAAAAAAAAAAAACCCAGAACACAATTTTTCACTGAACCCGTTTGTATCTTAGACAGACCATTCACATTTTAAACACTTTTGTATTAAGTGAATACAGAATGAACTTACAGGGCGCACCTGTGTGAAACGCTTTTAGCCAAACACCACCCATCATGATAGCCCCAGACAAAACTTTGAATAATTTAACACTGTAGGTAGAAAAAGACAATTGAGATCACTGAAGAATATTATATTCATCTTGGGGGAATATAAATATTTGATTTTGCCTTGAGTACTAAACAGCAATTTCATCGCCTCTACCCCCCCCTCCCATCCAGAGGAGGTGAATTGATCAACTCTGAGCAGTGATTAAGAATGACCCTCAGGATTCTGCAGTATCAGACAGTCCCCATCTGCCTAGATGACCAGATGACCACTAGGCTAATGGACAGTAGAGGAGTCACAAACCTTGAACTGTCTGGAAACACACTTCCTTACTTTCTTTTCTCCTCTCCTCCTCATGCTCAGGGGAGTCGTGATGATGATATTTCAGAAATTTATTCAGTCAAAGTAATTTGCTTGTCTGAGAGAGCTTCACACTTTGTATAAATCAGGGATGAGATCAGAATTCAGACTTTTTATGTCAGCCTGGTGAATAAAAAAACATTTCATTTTTCCACATAAAAGAAAGACTGCCCTTTGATCTACTTCACTAGTGCCTAGGACACTGTTCCTAAAAAACCTTTGAAGTCCAAACCCTCCCTGGGGGTTATCAAAAGGTAGAAATGCCATCATTTCAACATACATGAAGGCCCTACGTCCTAAAATTTTGATTCAACATGTAGTTTCAGACTTTTTTGCCTGCAATGACTCTCATCCCTGATAAATACACCTTTTCTGGAAAACGTATTCCAAGCCTAGTGCTGTGTTAGCAGGTTAGTGCCTCTTTTTGATGAAGAAATTATGACAATAATTTCTGAGCTGTCACTGTGGATGCTGCCACACAGATGTTTTAAAATATTTAAGTAGATATGTTTTTTTCATTTCCTGAAGGCTTTATGTATGTTTTAATCAATGGCTGCCAGTGAAGGTTGATTTTTGTGTTGCCTGGCATTTCTTTCTGAAATCATTTGGCAGTTACCTGCAACTTTGTTGTTAAAATTTGTCTGATTTGCAAATAAACAATAGACACTTATCAAGCTGAGGATAAGCCTAGGGTAATACAAAAACTACCATTCAATAAATATTAATAATACAAAACATTTAGGCTAAGTAGTGCAGGAGCCTTTGTGCGCAACACAAAACATAAAACAATGTTATAATATGAAGAAAGGTCCACTTAGGAAGTAGATTATAATGGCAGGGAAAATGTGTGCTTGTGCTAATCACCAAGGGATGTCCAATCTACATAGCAGTGCCTAAAATGCTATTTATTAGAGACGCTTTACACACAAAAGCATTTTGCACTCAAAGAATGACAAAAAAGGTCTTTGCAAAAGGCAAGAAAGAAGGTAACTCGCAAATATGCACTTCATCTTTAAAAGATCAAACATTTCAGTTTCATTTACACAGTACATTAGCTTAATACCTCACCATGGATGAGAATGCTTGTTGTGCTTTGAGTGCATTTTGTTCTCACTCACTCGTTAGTTTTGTTTAAACTGTCAAGTTTTCGAGGGCAGGTGAGAGTCACATTTATCTTGCCGCAATCGCGCGGGAAAAAAAGAAAACGAGGAATGGTCAAAAAACTAAATGGAAGGGAACTAATGGCATTGGTTACATTTGTCATTACCAGCGGCGACTGCGTTGGCGTATCAGGTACTAGAATGCTTTGGTCATTTGCATAAATGTATTACACATCAGGACACTCGGGATCTCCAATGAATCCTCATCTTGTCTGATTACACTTTAATTGTAATCTATGGTCTTTATCTCCAGCCGCTTCTTGGATTTCAGTTTCTCCCCCCCCCCCCCCCCCCCATGTATAGTATAGAATCAGAATCTCGTCTTTTCATCAATCCACTGTTTTGGATGATAGAGACTATTAGGCACAGCTCATCCAGGGTTGATTTTTCTCCAAGACAGCTGAGACTTTTGTTTTGAAGCTGCACCCCCCCCCCCCCCCCACACACCCATGGCGACCCCGTAAATCAAGGACTGTTTACAAAAGCTAAGTATTTTTTGGAACACAAAAGTGAAGCATTTGATTTTCAAGACCACTGAGACAGTCATCATCTTTTCTCTTGAGCTATTGACAGTTCCCCAAACTCTTGTTTAATCTCGTAGAACTCCTAGAAATGTTTTTTTATATAATTTTTATTACTAATTAAGAGATTTTTATGTGGCAGGTCTTTTTGGCTGGTGGGGGGGGGGGGGGGGGGGGGGGGGGGGGGGGGGGGGGGGGGGGGGGGGGGGGGGGGGGGGGGGGGGGGGG
>JAUELU010000064.1:4751470-4763133 GCA_032357145.1 Evasterias troschelii | reverse complement strand
TGCCATTAAACTGGTTGTGCTTGCTACCATTACTACATCAGAAAGATACATTTATGACAATACAGGTTTAAAATCTGGGCTACTAAAATTTCCTGGGGGCAAGTAAAACACACAGTTTACTAGCCCGGTGGGCTACTTCACAAAAAGCTTAGCACAAGGGTTAGGCCTGCAGTACTTTTTCCAAAAATGATTTTCCTCCAACTTTAGTCTGTTTTTAATTTTGTTTTTGCCCTTGGAAAAATCTGTTGTGATTAAATAGCATGCCAAGCCTATTAGTTTAAAGCCTACACCATAAAACTTTACTTTTTTTTTCAAAGACCAAATATCATACCTGCATTAACAGGCATTGTGAAAAGAACAAATATGTTTTCAAAGTAAACTGACACTGCAAATGGGAAAGGTATGCTATGTATGTTAACATGCATTAATGACTCCATCTCATTATATAAATGGATTTGATATGCAGTGCCCTCAGCATGTTTCCCCTTGTTAGCACTAAGCCTTGAGAACCCTTTTTCCCACAAAGTAATAAGTATATATTTTAAGAATATATATATTTTTTTACTCTTACACCAATGTATATTAAGCACTGTGTACTCAGTACTTTTCCGAGTTCTCTGAAAACATTCACAGGCAAATCACTCAGGTGGGGTTCAAAACCACAACATTTGCATTGCTAGAGCAGATGTCTTACCACTAGACCACCGAGCTAGAGGCAGTTCGAATCCTATGTTTTAGCAGTGGGGTAACGCAATGATCTAATAACAAAAATTCCATAGAACTTTGGAAAAAAATGAGTATACATGCAGTGCTTAATACACATCGGTGTAAGAGTAAAAAAAAAAAATATATTCTTTATCCCAAAATTGACATTTATAAAAAAGTAATAAACTTTTCAATTTAATAAAAACTAATAATACGCTTTTTTTTTTACCATGGGGGATTAGGTTAAACTTTTATGGTCCATGATTTTATATTAATTTTTAAATTTTACTGGTAATGAAACCTGGAGATCCTAAAAAGTGGTTGTCACTGCAGCCTTTTGGCCTATAAAATACCTGTGTAAAGAAGATAATGTAAAATTTAAGAAGAATCCAATTGGCATGCTCTGTCTAAGGTGGGATTCGAACCGGGCTCCACAGAGGCAAAAGGCTTGGCAGGTTAAACCACTGAGCCAGCCTGGTGCCCGATGATGCTCACTTTTGTGCATATTATTAGCCAGGGGGTATCTGGGTGTCTTTGGCACATACTTTTGAATCCTGACACTAATCTATCATTTGCATGTGAAAATATCATACATGAGAAATTTAGATGCTCACTTTATAGCAACTGTGACAATAATTTATCTGAATTTAGGATGCAACCCTACCTCTGGTGGTTTCATATTAAACCCCTGTTCTACACAAAGAGTGCAAGCTTGCCTCTGATCAGTATTATTTGAAGACAGTCAGACCATAGAGCAAGGACAGCTTGCTCTATGGTCTGAGGAAACTGTTCGAAACATTACATTTTTACACCACCAGTTCTTTACAAGATTTGTAGATAAGGCCGTTTGTTTCCAAAACAGAAACACAAGCTTTCTCCTCTGATCAAGGTCTATCACATGAAGGCTTCTAATTACATTGTACATGTTCATGTACTCAGTAGGCATGAACAAAGCTTTTCAAGTTTAACCTTCTTGACATTTAACCAATCATCATCGAGGCTTATTGCAATCCTTAAACACCTGTAGATTGACAGTGCCTCTGACCAATCACATCACCAAGACCTCCAGTAAGCCACACCTTTCTTCATCTATGCTTACATCCAGCCAATCAGATCCCCTGAAGTTGTTGGCATTCCTGATTGATGGAGCTTCACCATCAATCAGGACAAGGGTCTATTAAACTGATTTTATTGCTCCATCTCAACCAACCTTGCCCTGCCACTAATCTTATCACAAGGACTGACCACAGAGGAGATTCCTGCCAACTAAGACCAGCATGATTCTTTTCAACCCCAACCAATGGTCAAGGCCTGAACTTCAGGACAAAAAAACAACAACATGAGAAAAGAGGGCCCTATGTGGATTTTGTTTGTCCAATGGCTAGGAGAGGTTGACCTGAGTATTGAGGTCATGACCCTGAAACCCAATGCCCCCCCCCATGTCTCACTACACCTGTTCCAAATTGAGTAGATTGGTGGTTTACAATGAGGTTGGGATGGACAACAATGTGCCTTAGTGGAACATGTGTTGATGAGGAGTGTTGTTTTGTGGCCTAATAGTAATAGAATCACTGTGACCTTCATACTGGCATTGCAGCTCAGAATAAAACTTTCATGAGGTGTGGGGGTCAGGGCCCACTGTCTTAAAGCTGGTAAGCTGAACTATCTCGCTCAGCAGAAACAAGTTACCATCCAAAATTCCATTAGGTTTACATTATTGCGATCGGTGCCCTGCTAAGTCTGTGCTTTATCAAAGTCATTTGCCAAGCAGTATTTTCTGCTTTTAACCGCTTTATGGAGTTGGATGAAAGCTACACCTCTTGACTTGAAATGAAGAATTCAATAATTGTTTGGATGAAGTCAACTACTTGGGTAATGTTATGTCTTAATCCAAGGCTTCGTTCAGAGTGTACTGTTCTACAGCATTAGCCAGACATGATCCTATTTAAAGAAACAGCTTAATTCAATCCTAAATGCACATTGACTCTCAAAGTGTTCTATAGTGATAATAAACTATACCCATTACCGCATGCTATACCTTAGCATAACACGTAAAAAGCAAGAAATAATAACAATCAAGTTTGTACGAGTGTTTACATGCATATGCCTGTTTGGACCATCTTAAGCTTTATAAATAACATTTTATGACGTTTACTTCTTCAGTCTTTGTTTGCCCATACTCATTAGAGTATGACGTGCATGGACAACGTATACTTTTCCATTAGACGCAATTCCTCTGCACAATGTACTTAAATGCTACATGAAATATATAATAACAATATTTGTTTACCTTTCGTCAACTTTGATATTAGCACTTTGGTTTTGGTTTCTCCAGGAAAAAGACATTTCATGAGAGACTTGGGTGGGAGTCAAATCATTTGTGTTCTGTTCAAGCGGAGTTGTAATTACCAAAGCACAATAACCTGAACAGAATCAATAGCCCATAAAATAAATGTACAAGCACCATCTTGAAAATATACCGCAATGCATCTTGGGAAACCAAGTACAGTTGAAAATTAATCAAGCTGTCAAGATGGATGCCATGCCGTAGCTTACATGTAACTATGCTAGGTTTTATAGTTGTGTGCTACATTGCTCCAAAATCAGTGCTCCGTGATGGTTGCCAGTAATGCTTGGACTTGGATTTCACCCAGAATTCCTTGCTTACCGATCGTGCGCATATGGCGTATTGGCTTAGGCTAAATAACACAAATTTCTTCATCATGTCTGCTGAAGCCCACTTTTACAGCTACACAGTGTACTTCCTTCATAGATAGTGATTTTGGGACTCGACCATACAATGCAATTTTCATTTATTAAGTAGGATGTTATTTACCCTGGTATATTTTTTCTTGTATCTCAACAGGTCTGATTAACATCGCCGGCAAGCTAGGCCTTAATCTCTTGGCCCCCCGCAAAAAAATCAACATCCTCTTGATCGGGAACCATTCTGCCGGGAAAAGCTCTTTCATAAACTGGTAAGCTTTTTGCATAATCTATGGATTATGTAATTATTGTATTGTTACGATTGAGGAAGTGGCACATCTTTTTAACAATAGTCCAGAGGCGCAGTCCAGGGTTCAATTTTATAAAGCTGCTTAACATCATGAGCTAATTTCATAGAGCTGCTTAAAGCAACTTTGTGCTCAGCGAAATTTAGCTGGATACCAATCAAATATGGTATGTGGGAAATGGTAGTTTGGCTGGTAACCTTATCCTGGTAAGCATCATTTTGTTGTTCTTAGTTAGTTTTTGTGCTTCATGGTTAATTCAAGACAGACCAAAAATATTTATTCAAATTTTTTTATTGGCCAAACTTTTAGGAGGAGTTTTTGACTCAAAAATCTGGAGTTAAACATCAGTAAATCTTGCTGTGCTTTGGAAAATTACTAGACAGCCAAATGTGATTGGTTGTTGGATCTCTGGCCCAATGCTAAAACTCTAAGGGACAATGACCAGTAGTACTGTGAGCATGTTGTGCCCTGTAACACTCAAAGTTGATAAAAACAGAAAAGTTTTGGCTTGGCAGAGAATTTATGGTTTGTGACTTGACTTAAAATTTGGTATTATTACAAACCAGCCAGGAAATGCCCCACCTACATTTTCATTAGAGTGCCTCACCCACCACCACCAATACCACTGCATATAGACTGTGCAAGTCTCGCACAAATTTAAACTTCCGGGACCATAGTGGTCCCAACCATATGGAGTTTTACGTGGGCGAGATTTTGTTTCGTCAATTATTTTAGTTTAACGTATAGGTTATGACCTAGAAAAGTATACATATTGTTGGGAGTGTAGTACTAAGTGATAACAAAATATGAAAGTGAAATCAATTCAACAAAATAATGAAGAAAACCCAAGAATTAAACTTGACCTCAGCTTCCGGTTATTGCAAAAAATTGCCTCCGATCATAAAACTTACGTAAACGCTTGTTTTGGATGCGCAATTATAATCGCCAGATGCTGTAATAGCAAAGCAAACTCTTTTCATTGCAGACTTTGGTTGTTGAGGCGTCAGCATCCTCTTTAAACTGCAATACGGGTCCATTTAAGACCTGTTTGACCTTCACGAATCTGCGTAAAGGGTTTCTAAAAAGTTAACATCAAATAGGCATCCTTGTCCTAGAGTTTTAATTTTTTTTCAATAATAATATACACACTATTGTCATTTTGTTTTCAAAAGCTAAAACTGTACATAAAATTGTAATGATTTATTTTTGTTGTTCAGATTTTGTCATGAGATTTAATTTAAAACAAAGATTTGATTTCAGAAATAAAAATGTTCTTCGTTTGACGTGTTTTCTCATTCGGATACGCGCGAGACTTGCACAGTCTATTGTGAAGAAATGCCACAGAGGGAATCCAAATAAACATGTCCCTTCCTTTTGTCATTGTTTGAGATTTTTTCCTGTAGTTCAAGTTAAACTTGAATTGGTAAATGGGATTGTTCACCATTTGTGTAGACCCCGATGTCTGTTTCATCACCATCAGAGCTGCTTAAGCAGAAAATAATGTTAACAGTTTTCTGATAAGCAAAAACAACAGGATACCAACCACAGATGGTACATGTAGCCTATGTGACATGGTGTTGAAGTTGGTAACCTTCTAATCTTTATCTAGTAAGCAACATTGTGTTGTATCTTGAAGATTCAGGAATGAACTGAAACACTGTATGAACCTACATATTTGAAATGTGAGGCCATTGCATTTTGAGAATCATTTCACTTTGAAGTAATGTGGTTATGGAAAAAGGTATCAGTTTTTATCCCCCCAAATTTGAATCTGAGAAACGTTACTGTCAGATACGTTTCTCTGATTGTGTGTTCCAATTACAGATTATTCTTCCTGCGTGGACATACTCTCTCCAGATTTTTAGCATATGTCAAAAACACTACTGCCTTTTGAAATGAAATTTTCACAGGTTAGTTTTAATGTACGTGTATGTTAACATTTATTTAGGATTAAAACAATCGAACGATTCCAAAAAACAAATTTATACGTTCTAATACGTAAATTTGAAATGAAATTTGCACAGGTTAGTTTTATTGTATGTATATACGTTTATGTAGAATTAAAACAATCAAACGATTCCATAAGCCAAATTTATACGTTTTAATACGTTACGTTTAAGGAATCTATCTATTGAAAATAATGAGTGCATCAAATTTCCGAATGTGACCTTGAAGCCCCTCTTGAATGATTGTGCTGCTGAATAGTATCGGATTGAATTGAAGTTGTCTCAGTCAGTCATCAAAGTCAATGAAAATTCTTTCCATCACATCAGAACAAAGGCTACAGAAGCGTAACTGTTGTTGTTGATTTTACACTACCTGTCCCTTCAGTTCAAAGTTCCTCTTTCGTACACATACGGTACATTGCACTCTTTAACAGATAATTAATCATTGATAATCATGTCCTTGGATGGAGGTGCAGTTTGAATACACTTGTTGTCTTCCCTATCTAACCTGTCAAGGACTTGTGCTTCCTATTAGCGGTCTTAGCTCTTCTATGTTTCCGTATTTGTGTTGGGGGGGGGGGTGTCAACACTTTGAAATTGAGGACTTCACAAAAGGGATCCAAGATGTCCTCGTTTCATTTTCTTGTACAAATCCAACAGGGACATCTCTAAGGAACATCAAGTCCCTCACTTTATGGTCTTTCTTTTTCAAAGCCAATGGGGTCGTCGATTAAAATGGTTTTAGCTCACTTGGTATAGTGTTGGCATGTTAATCTGGAGGTCAGTGGTTCAAATCTTGCTCTAGTTAATTTCTCTTTGTTCAACCAATGTTTGTTTTCAATTTTCCCTTATGGCTTATTACCTGATATTTGAAATACAAAAGTTGCATCCCCTCAAGGTGATCCCCTAGCTGCTGCTTCCCAGGTTGTATTGTAAACTAGAGTGTGATCCCTAGCAACATGGCAGTTAAATGTTGTGTGGCATGTTACTGCCCCCCCCCCCCCCACTCACACAAAGATATTGACAACATGGGGAGACTCTAACATAGGGCTAGATAGCTCAGTTGGTAGAGTGCCAGCTTTTTAAATCCTGCTCTAGTCAAACTTTCTTTGTTCAACTCAGTCAAAATTATTAAAATTTACCCAGAAAAAAAGTCCAAACGGTGCGAGAACGTGAAGTCCTCACTTGACAGGGGCCACAAACATGGGCGTGGGCGTGTGTGTGAATTACTCTTAACAGTGTGGAGAAGTTGTCATGTCACACCTTCAGCGAATTATGTGTTGGATCAAATTCTACCATTTGGAGCTAAAGCTGAGGTGAAGAATACTCCAATAGTTATTAAAGTGGCAGAGCTTATTAAATATGAGAAACTATCAGACTTTTATCTTTTTTGTGTTGTTTTCTTAAATTGCAACTAAATCATGCTGTTTGATCGATCTATCTTTCTAGAACTTTTTTTTAAATGTGCATGTTTCCCTGCCCTCAATACAGCCAGAGATTTGGTAGGCGGCTACACATGGATGGATTTGACATTTGACACTTAATTCAACTGGAACTGTGACCTTTATTGTATCTTCCTTAATAATTTTACCTATACAAAATCAGCCTTTTGTTGCCAAAAACATAGGCCAACCTTCAAATTTTTATTTGTCCGAAATACAAGAAACATCAGTACATGTTAACATTCAATTGAAATGAGTATTCACAATTTGAACAGTCTGTCAGCTTGTGATGAATGTCTTGAGTAAGCGTAAATTAAATGCTTATCGCTCTTTGACCCTAGAATATTTGTACCTGTGTGAAGTAACGTGTGAAGTAACTACATAATACAAATGTTTTCAAATTGAAATTGTGACCTTTTTGTTGGAATAAAAAAAACATGGTATTTTTGTATTTGAATGGTTTGGCTTTTGATTTTGTTTCACACCTGTACCTGCTCCTTTTTACGGGAGCTGCTTCAGAAGAAAACTTAGCTCAAAAGAATCGCATGCTTAGAAAACCTAAGCAGGAAACCAGTCAAACACAGTTACATTTTATATGGTTTTGGGGGCTGGTAACCCTCATTCTGTTACGCAAAATTGTTTTGTGCTGAGCCACTTTTGTGCTTAAAAAGCAGCTTTATGATGCTCAGGAATTGTCCTTCATGGCCTCAGTTTGGCTCTCTTTGGTTTGAATGGCAGATGAACAAGTTGGCGTCTAGTTGAATAGAAGTTGCACCACTTGGTCACCAATGCAACTTGACACTTAACTTTTAAATCTTGGTCTGGCTTTTGAAGCGGGCTTTCTCCCTTGTCTTACCCCAGGGTTAGGAACTGACTTAGGAACAGTCAATGGTCAAAGAAAAAAATGCAGAGCTGCCAACTCTCTTTGATTCTGCAGAAAGTCCCTTGAAAATAAACCAATCTGTCCATGTTCTGATGAAATTTGTTTGAAATCTCCCCGAGTAGGAAAACTTTGTCTCTATCAAGTTGAATGTAATTATAAATATGTCCCTGATTGTTGTACAAATTCTCCCTGATTGAAAGATGCAAACATTTTGGAAATTTCTGTTAATTGATTGAACTGAGTTTACCTGGCATACAAACTCCGGTGCTTCACAAATGCAAATTGACTTAGTCTTGAAGATTTACTGGTTTTGAGATATTGATGTATTTTATATATATAAAACCCCTCATTCATTAACAAAAATTATCCTCAGACAAAAATATATTTGGTCAAGTTGGTAATAATTTCAGCAAGGGTCATTTGAATTGTAGTTTTAGCTGTATCTGGGCTAGATGCTGGCTTCATTGATTATCGAAAGCCCTGAATGGCAAAGTCTTTGTCTCAAAGACAGACCACCAGCAGAACTTGCCAAAAAGTATACAGTTCACTACTCTTGTAGAAGTGTAAAGGTCGTCATCCGCATTGATAACCAAATTCTAATTGTGTTGCGAGATACATGTAGTTGAACAATATTTGTGGCTTTCTGCTTATGAAAGAGACTGCCACCCACAGAAACAAGCGGCGTGATTTGATTTCATAGAAGTAGGGTCATTTTCAATCTTGTGTGGAGTCCAGTCTGGACGAAGGAGAAGCTGATTCCTTGAACTGTCGCAGCTTTCAGTTCAGGGGCAGCCAATCTGCAGTCCAAGTAAATATCCCTTTGTCCTCTGAAGGTATTGCAAACACTTCTGAGCAGGGAGAAACGTGTTATCAAGTTGTTGTATCAAGGCCTGAAGGTCGTGACCTCATGGGGCTTACACTAGATTGTCAGGTCAGCACCAGAAGGCATTGGGGCTCAGTAGCGTGCATTGTGAAGTCAGTCGAGCACTGAGCAGCGATAGTGGTGATGGTGTGCAGCCTCTCCAAGCATGGCTTGGTTTTACGTGTGTGTGAAAAGTCGGTGGGCTTTTGTCGTCATGCTTCAGTACTGGTCAGAATGTGGCGGGAGTGGGCCATTGCTGTAGGAGTGGGCGATGTTGAGAGAAGCGCTGATGGCCACTCTATCAAAGCATTGTGTGAAAACTGCGTGGCTTTTACAGACGCACACAATCAGCAACCACAGATGCTGATAGAAGTTTGGCAGGACACCAGATCATCCAATGCTGCATTTTGAAGACACCCGGACGCCCATTCCTGTGTGAAATAACTTTCTCATTTTAGGGAGGTGTTATCCCCTGAACAGCACTGGATGGCTATGATTGTTTACAGCAATCCTCTTTGGGATGTAACTATCGAAACTCATGAAAAAAATCCAACCAACTTGGTTTCTTTACGTGAACGGTGGATGAATTCTCTCCCAAATCAGAAAAGTAAGTTTGTAGATTTCAATTTGCTTTAGTCAAAATGAGTAGCTATACAGATTGCACATGTACATGGGGCTGTACAGTCCCTCACCTTTGATCACACACAGCTCATGCCACAAGTACATGTACATGTGAAGGGTTTTTTGAAATTTGTTCTGAACTTATGAAATATCACTCATGCGTATTTGTGCCAGATCTGGCCTCATATTTGTAAGAATTGTTTGGTGAAACATGTACACTGACTTTTGTACATAAAGATGTTAAGAAAACAATACATTTCCAATCAGAATTGTTAAAATGCTCTTTCATTTTGAATAGGGAAATTTTTACTCTGTGAATTTGAAAACAAAAGCCCCTTTGCTTTTGAAGAGTTCTATTTGGGGTGGGGAAAAGACGAACGTCTTCAATGTTCAGATAACAGGAAACTATCGAGTTGTTTTGATGAAAGTTAGTTTAGGTGAATGTTGAAGCCCAATGTGCAGCTAGAACACTCATTTTTACAAGCAGGGTTTTATTAACCAATAAACACTTCTTCTGAAAGATTTTCACTGAATGGGCAACCTATAAAACCAACCTTCATGTAATTTAAACAGAACAGGTTTTATGCCTTATTTTAAGGCCACCAACAAGTTTTGTGAGTAGGGGTAAAACCCCCCTTTGCCGCTCACCAGAATAGAATTCCAAAAGGGACGTGGTATTGAACGAGCGCTCATAATGGAAACAGTCATGGGCCCCTTGCAAAAATCTTCTCAAATATTTGTGACTTTGCACCGGCAACAATATCTTATCATGCAAGCGGAAGTTTGTCATCAGGTCATGTGCAAAAACCATCACACGAAATAGTCCTAATCCAGCATGAATTTAAATAGTAGTAGGGATACCATACAGTCAGGTTTGGAGTCGCCACGGAGCTATTTTTTAAGACCGAGTTGAGGTGGCTCTGAACTTGTGGTGTAACCTTTTCTCAATTCCCTAATTTCGCTAATAAAATCTAGAGAGGTTTGTGGTAGCACCATGTAAATCTGAAAAGTGTTTGATGTAAACAACTCCACAATTCCAGCTGGTATTCTTAGAATAATTTTGGGGGTTAGCACTACAAAACTAAGCTAAATTTGGGTTTTTTTGTTTTTCTCAAAATCTTATATCCACCCTGTAACTGGCGTTTGCACTGTTGGATGTTGTATAAAATAAAATAAAATAAAAATTATGTTATTACTGCGATCACATTTAAACTGAAAACTATGCTGAAGTAGCCTTCCTTGTCTCTGGGAACTGACTGTTGAACACTTGACATGGCCGCACAAGTACTGTGCGTACAAATGTTTGAAAAGCCATTCTGGTTCGGAGAGGATGGTGTGCCGATGGTTTGGGTCAAAATGTTGTACTGCACAAATTTTCCACTTATTCTGACCTTGTATTTCTCCATGTACGTAATTCCTGGTTTCTGGAATTTATTTTTGAATCGTGGATTTAGATGTGAAGGCTTACAAAGGAGTGTAAAATGATACCCAACTTAACAAAATTCTCTGACAAAACATATATACCTGTATTTTCACCAAAACGTGACCACCACATTTGACAACATTTGTACTGATTGCTTCTATCTATGGTGTGTTCATTGAATACTTTGGTGTAGGAATCACTTTACTTTTCCCATAAGAGGCAGTTCAAAAACTTTGCAAATTCCCACACCCATGCAGTTTTCCCAAACACAATATTTCCACAAAACTTGTGGTCCTTCACTGCTTTTACATGTTGTTTTTAAAAATATTTTTTTTATTCACAAGTACAGTTTCCCCAGTTTTGCTAGTATTGGTAGAAACTTTCTTCAGGTAGTCACAAAATTGAATTTACACTAATCTTTGTATCACAATTTGCATATGCCCTAGTTTTGGCAGCTACAATTTGTTACATATATTTCATAGTTTTGGTAGCTAGCTGGGGGTGGGGGGGGGGATGGAAACCCCCGTGGGCAATTGTTCCCATCTCTTTAGTCTTAGTATCAGCTCTTGTACACAGAAACTGCAAGAAATTGACTAGTACTTTTTGCTGCTTTTAAATGAAAAAAGACAAGGATGCTTGAAGATCATTTCTAAGACCAAAAGTGCCCCCAACGCTTCTCTTTAGTTTCCCCCCCCCTTTTTTTTAAAGGAAGGGGGGAAAATGAGTCCAGTTGTATTGTAGCTACGGAAGTTTCTCCCCCATGCAAT
>JAUELU010000064.1:4737310-4751370 GCA_032357145.1 Evasterias troschelii | reverse complement strand
TTTGAACTGACCGTGGAAAAGTTTAAAGCTTACCGGCTGGACTATTCTGTCTTCTTAATCAGTTTATCTCTGCCTTCATGTATTCAATGAACTAACTTTTAGAGTAGAAAGGCTGTACATTTATATAATTATTCAAAATATATACATTTTACAGGAAAAAAGGCTTCCAAAGTTGATAATATAGGACAAAGTTGTTTTAGAATCAGAGTGAAGATTTAAAATTATTCAAAGATTCAGCCTAATAGAAGGATGGTAAAGACTTATCAATTGAAAAGGTAATCAAACCGACATAATCCCCAAGTTCCAAGTTAAATTGTTCATCAAAGAAAATTAACTCAAACATTCACTTCTAGGGGTTGACTTCTAAAAATAACAGATTTTGTTGTTGCTTTTTTTAAGGAATCGCTTTCAATCTTTATTTTTGTAAGTCAAACAAAGTTTCTACAGTTGTCGTTAAAATAACCTTTTTCATAATTTTTTTTATTTCTTTGGGTGGGTGCTTCCTAATGTTGTTCCAACTTCGTGCCTCTAGATTTATTTATCTCTTCTTGAAAATTTTCAGTGAAATAGATTTGTTTCATAAAGTTTGATAAATTGACATAATAGTGACACCTGCCATTGACAACTCCTTGAGTAACCAACCTTTTGTGCTTCTTCTGGCTTGGTTAACACATGGCTGGTACTGTGCTGGATATTACATCATGCCATGTCAAAGGTCGACCCAGTTAGTCAGCACTTTTTCTCCGAAGCACAAATAGGTACTGGGTAAATATTTGTGTGTGAGTCACTGCCCACATTTAGTTTAAATGGGGGTTTGGATGAGGACAGAGTTCACTGGAGATCAAATTGATGATGAAATACCGCTTAGAATCCAATTCACATGTTTTTGATTTTTGTTAAAAAGTGTACTCGGAGGGTAAGCGCATACATGTAAAGACCGTTTCTGTACATCTTGTTTGTTAGAAATGAGCTGTTGTAAACTGTCCATCGCTGTGTTCTCCCCTAACAGTGGTTCGCACGCCGAATGCTAGTTGAAACTCCAGAGGACCAGTCAAAAATCATTCCAAGTGGTCTGGCTAGCTTGTTCAGTGTTGAATAGCATCACGGTTTAATATAAATTTGACCAGGTGATTAAGCTGGTGGACTGGTAAAACAACAAGCTACTTGGTCCTGCTGGATAGTCACCAAAAGAGTTAAAGGCAAACTCTGTCATCCACTCAATTGACATGTGGAGGAAAAAGAAAGAAAGAAACAATCTGATTGTTATAGGTCATACTTTGGTAATGACCCCAAAACAAATGGTGTAATTTCTATTCTAATAGAGCTAATGGAAAAGCAAACCTATTTGATATGAAATATGAACAAGTGAAAATGCTGGTGGACTAGTGAAATGGTAAGCTACTGGTTATGCTGGCTGTTCACTAAAACAAGTTACGGGCAAACCCTGGCTTGGTCATAGGGAAACCCCTGGCTTGTGCATAGGGAAACCCCTGAGAGACTCTGTCAAGAATTTAGAGATGTTTTCCATGGTTATTTAGGCCTACATTCATAAAATTCAAGAAAGTGGCATATTTAGAAGTGGTTCAATGACACCGATTGGCATATAAGTATTAATTGTTTAATTTTCATTGCATCATTTGCTATACACCCACGCACAGTCCACTCACAAATGGCTAACAATATCTCTTCCCTGAAAAAACCACCTCTAAAAAGACCCCCCTCGCACCGACGTCACACCCCTCCATTGTCTGCCTGTGGTCTGCCATTGTGGAAGTCAAATTGCATGTAAAGATATGGTGCTTGTTTTATCGCGCACGTCACCTAAATGCTCCCTGTACAGATTCACAAAATAGCACAACCAACATTTTTTATATCATAATGTCAGGAATTTGGTCACTAGGAAGGGAATCTCTTTAGATAGAAGAACAAAAGGGCAACTTGACGTAGCCACAGTTTTGGAATACCTCCATTCCCCCATTAGAAGGAATGTCTTATTGTTTGCATACAAAACTTGGCACACATTATGTTATAGATACCCTCAAGAAATAAGCAGTCTGTGCCAAGGACTGTTACGAAAAAGCTAAGTGTCTGTTTGGGTTTGCTGTTCTCAGATCTCTTAATTTGTCTTGTATGTCATTGCAACCATAAGGGACAAGGAAGGGAACAGAGTGATCTTGAGAATGCAACAACAACAAAAAGTATGCGACAGTTTCAGTATGTGTTTTATTTTTTTCTCACAATGACATCAAAGTGAGTTATCCTGGAGTTTAAAACCCTGAGTGCAAAATTAATACAACTTTTGTAAACGTTCTTTTTATTTGTTAGTTTTCTAGTGTGTACAAGTTTTCTTTCCCCATAATAAAGTTCTGTTTTACTTCCCTTTTCCCTTCCCAATTGTTCAGGTACATTGAAGAACATGTCCAGAAAACGGGCGTTGCGATTGAAACACAAGGTTTCACGTTTGTCACCAGTGGCCGTAAGCGTGAGTCCCTCACGGTAAGTTGTTTTGCCCCCCCCCTCCATTATTAAGGACTTATATAATTTGCTATAAATGTTTCCATCTACTAGAGAATTTCCAAAAAGCTTTTAGATTTTCCCTGTAATTTGATTTTGATTGAAGCGATGGCCGATGGGTTCAACCACTCTTGGGGTTTCTATCCAAATCAAAGAGTTGCAAACAACAGGTAAATTGTTTGGAATCAAAGTGGTTCTTGGAAGAAGTGGTGGGTGAATGTTGACTCATGGTTTTCATAGGGGATGGGGGATGGGGGATGGGGGATGGGGGTTGTTTTCCTGCATGTATAGAACTTCACTTTAAAGGACTTTGAGGAGTATAAGAAGCATTTCTGAGAAGTCAACTGGTGCATGGAGGGTTATGAATAGGGTATTCTGACCAGTGCTGAGCTGTGGGTTTCCACCTGCCCAGGAAACAGAAGGAAGTTAGTCCGGTAGCGAAGGCGTATCCGGATTGTGGGTTGGCACTATACACCAGGAGGTCTATGTGTAAATAACACTATAGTGGATACAGAGAGAGTCAATGGATTCAGTGTTGTTTGTTTGAAGGTAAAGACAGCAGGGGATTTTGGTTTCCCAATTTCGGGTTTTTGTTTTTGTTTGCTTTTCCAACTCTTTTGCTACCTCTGTCCAAGTACACCTTCTTTGAAGTAGAAATCCTCATTCAAAGCCAGCTGCGAAATTCCCCTCTCCCCCTCCCCCCTCCCAACCCCAAGAAACTTATCTCTGAGCTGTGGCAAAGTGCTTCAAATGGCATCAGTACTCTGTTTGAATTAAGAGATAAATTTAATAACCTTTTTATTGTAAATTTTTTATAAATAATGTACTTTCCAGTATTTTTTGTTTTATTGTTGTTAGCCAAGTAATAAATCACAAAGGAAATTTTGTGTCGAACAAAGAAAAACTTACTAAAACAGGATTTTAACATGCGACCTCCAGTTTAACAACACAGCGCTCCATCGACTGAGCTATCTAGCCCTAATGTTGGCAGTCTCTCTATTTTGTCAATGTTTTTGTTCGGGTGGGGGTAATTAAAAACAAAAAATTGCAAGAGAATTATCTGAAGTTTTCTCAGATCTGTACCGGCTTCTCTCCTTCACATAGCAGCATGTTTTAATTGCTTTAAAAAGCTCATAATTGTAGGGAGTGGCGTGGTCTTCAACCTCCTTTTTTTTTTAAATTTGGAAACCGAGTTGGGGGAAGAATCAATTTCACGGACTCTATGTTTTCCTGAAAAATTGATAAAGTCAATCAGTGAGGATATGAAATATCTTGCAGAGGATGTGAATTATCTTAATTAGGATGTTTCAAGTGATGTTTCCCAGAACTGGTAGGCTGTGCGGATGTTGAAGATAGGGTCATAGATTAGTCAATTCTCCAAAAATGAATGACCATTATGAAAATTGTTCAGTGTGAAGCACTGCAGCTGTTGATAGTATATACTATTTTGAGAAAGGATTCCCTTCGAAGTAATATGGTTTGAACAATTTTTCACACAACATTTGAATCGGAGAAACGTTTCATCTCAGGAGTGGTGTCTGTTTGCGAATTCTGCAGCCAGAGCCGCAATACACAGATCCATAAAGCCACGCCCATTTCTCATTGACCAATCACAACCACGAAATCTGATCACCATTTGAGCCGTTTGGTGATCTTGGCATTAATGGTGATTGGGTTTTGCGGCTGTGATTGGTCAACTCGTAAGGAGGCGGGGCTTAATGGATCGATCTATTGGTACCTACTCACTGGCTCCTCGCTAAATTTGGAAGGATTTTGCAATTATGCGAAAATGCAATGACAGTTTTTTGCTGATTTCTCAGCAAGTAGGGACTTCACTTACTTGAAACTTTCACATGTGACTTTTATTGTATGTTACTTTGTAACTTTGCCTATATTAATAAGCATCACATCAACAAAAATCAATCTTATTAGATAAAATCTGTTTTCATATTGAAATGATCACTGAAACTAGGAAAGTTGTCCATGTAATGTTCATACATTGTGGCTGGGTCAGTGTCATCTGTCAATACACAGGTCAAAAACTGTGTATCATCTGCCCAGATGTATCTGGGTTTTTTTTCAGAATAAGATACAAATCATCAGAATCCACACACCCCTAGTGGTTTTAATTGCCTTTGCCACTAGCCAGATGTCCCACCATCAGATACAACACAAATTTGGAGGAATTCCCCCGTGTCTTGGCCCGAACACTCTTGGGGGTGCATGGTGATCGTGACCGGCTAGTGAGCTTTCACGGTTTGCCGTTATCTTATCGCCATTTCCATTAGCGTCCCAGCCGCGTAGAGCTCAAAATGCCATTCTCTTGATTGCGTTAATGAATGCTGGCAATTACTGACATTTGGTTTTGCGTCAGTCAAATCTGGTAATCCGGTGTTTCTAACGGTACCTTAGATGTTGTCAGGGTTTCGGGATTTTTTCCTGTCTCTCTTATTCCAGACTGTTCTTTGGGAGCTCTCCTTTTGCGGACCTTAATCAAACTGAAGCCATCTTTGGTCTGGCTCCCTGTAGATCCAAATGCAATGTTAATGCAATTTCTTTGCATATAAAAAGGACAGAAATGTTTTACTTTCCAGCTGAGTTCTGTAAAAGTTATTTGTATTTAATGAAGAAAAGAAAAATGGCCGAGGACCATTTGTAAACTCCTTTTGATTGCCTGTGACACTAAATAGCGTCTTGGTAAACATTTTTATAGCTCCACCCCACGGAATCTCAAAACCAATAATATTTTTTAAAAATTACTAACAAAACTTTCCTCAGTATCAACAATAACAACAGCATGAAACAACAGGGTAAACCATTTATGAACAAACTTTATACAGAACAGGAGATTACCACAGACTGATCAAACTTGTAAACAATTATTATGTGTATTTCCTTAAGCCATCGCATTTCAAATCCTCAAAGCAACATTTTAAGGAAGGATCATGGATTGTTTTTTGCTGATTTATTGGCAAAATTATGAAGAAAGATACAATAAAAGTCACTTGTGAAAGTTTCAGCTGAATACAGTGTCTACTTGCTGAGAAAACAGCAAAAAAAGTCACAGTATTTTTCCCTAAAACGTTGTAACTATCCATGTTTAGCGAGGTAAAAGCAGGTACCAACCGCATCTCTGGCCGCAGCATTCTCAATAGTCACCAACCCTTAGAAATCTGAGAAACAATTCATGCATGAATTGTTTCTTAGATTTTGATGTTTTGATTGATTTATAATCAACGGGACATTTCAGACGAATTAATTTTGCAGGATGCTTACATCTTTAAGTAAACTTTTCGATAGAAGTTATACAAATTTGTTTTTCGGGGGTCATCACCAAAGTGTAACCTAACCTTTAAAGTGTACCCCCCATGTAATGAATAAATGAATTCATTGAACCAAATTAAGCATGCAAGTAAACAAATGCCTATGTCAATTTTCCTCGAGTAGTTGTGCTAATACCCCGCCTTATTTATTTCCAAATGACAATTTTGAGAAAAACAACTCAAAAGAAACTTAATTGGTTTTTAGAATCCTCAGGAGGAATGATGTGGAGGAAAACAATTTTCAAACAGTTTTACACTAAAGCCGTCATTACGGTCAGGTCAGTCAATTGGCGGGAGCTAATCGCCTGCAATGGTCAGTCTAGAGTATTATAATAGTCTGACTAGCTGACCATGCATGAACTGACCTCCCGGTGAAGGCTGTGTACACAGGATGGTCACGTTGTCGTTTAGCTGTTTGCTTCCAGCAGACCAAGGTGTGGCTTGCTGTCGGGGCTTAGGCAGCCATTGAAGGATAGGAGTAACATTCTATTTCAAATGTTATTCTAGTGTTTGAGATTATAAGCTTTAAATTATTCACTTAAACTTATTGCATTATTTATAAGGGGCTTGTTGTGGGAGAATGTTCTTTTTCAAAACAACACTTTCTCTACCTCAATTTTTTCTCTCTATCGACGAATTGAAACAGAAAGTTGCGATTCATGTTTGTTTTCTTACCGGCATCAAGTAATGTTTTGAGGTGGTAAACTTTCACAAAGCAACAGAATCGTTCCTGTGGATGGAGTTTGTTCTTTTGTTGGAAGTAGAATGTATCTGAATGTGTAAGAATGTTTGTGCAGGTTTACTTAATATGTGTTTGTCATCCACAGTCATTGGTAAGGATTTGTGCTCATACAAAGAACAGCGCTGTAGGCTTGTCGTTTTCATGTTCTTAAAACAGAAAGAGCATTTGGAATCACAATAGTTGATTACTGATTAGGTGTTGCTAGCCTTCCTCCATGGTTACACACTGACTTTCCCCTGTCTGCATTGAACTACAGTCAGCAAAGCACAAAACAATTGTGCTGACCAGTAAAAGGTTACCGAGTACCAGCCAAATTACCATGTCATCATGTACTGTTTGTGCTGGTAATACTTTTGTTTAGCAGAAATTTGATAAGCAGTATAGAGCAGCTCTTTGAAATTGGGCCTTGGTCAGTTCTTGTGTTGATATGACAGTTGTTTGGGAAGTAACTGCTGAACATCTTGTTGAGAAACCTGTTGCCACACTTTCTAAGTGTCCTTATAAGGTCAGCTATGTCCAGACTGCTGGACCAATTAATGGATGACATCTTTATGTCCATAAGGAGACCACAGCAGTGTCACCTTGTTTGACCTCTCCAAACCCTTTTCTTTATCTACACCACAGTGTGTGGCATACCACAACAGGTCTCATCTCCAGTCTGGAGCCTAATTAAATTGTGTACAGTGTTTGTGCTGATTTAGTGAAGTGTGGTTGGGGACCCCACCAGGATTGTTTTGGACTGGCTGCTGAACCTGTCTTGGTCTGTTCACAGAGAAATGACCTAAGATCTTGATTTGGTTTTGTGTGTGATGTGTCTTGAAAAGCTTATCTCTGTCTGGCACTGCTGACATGATTAACAATGCAGGATGCTATTACATAACCTTCCTGGTTGGCCTGGAATATGTTAATTTGGCCATGCTGTATAGACTAGTACATACTGCCCCCAGACATTGAGGTAGGGCTGAAGGAATTTGCAATGTGTCTCTCTATGGGTCATTTAGTTCATGTTCTGATATGAGCATGGAACCCCCATGATGCAACAGAAAGACTTAAATCTGCATATCATGTCAGTGTACATTTTGCCAATCAATAGGCACTCCAGGAGGCCAGCCTTGTTGTACCATGTGATGTCAGAGGACTAGGGCGCCCTCCTTTCCAGATGAAAAAGGAAGTAGCTCTTAGGTCCTCAACATATGCCACCTGTAGGGCCTACACAGTTCGTTGTATTCCCATTAGTTTATCAAGCTTTTAACTTCCAAGATGTCATCGGATGACAATGCTAAGATTTAATTGTTAACTTCTAAGCACTAACTTTTCTTCAACAAACTCTTGTAGTCGTCAGGAAAAAAAATCAAAAATTTAAAAGATGAGATACAACTTAACTTCGTGTGCCACTGGTTTCCTGCTGATTTATCGTTTAAGTAAATGGTGTTGGAAGCAGGATTAAGCAATGAGTTGGGAGGGAACCAGGATGTATTGCACCAGAAGGTATTGCACATCTGGCATGAATAGTGGGCTAATATTGGCAGTATGAGATGTGCCCGCCGTTTCAAAATAAATTCTCTAAAGAAAGTAGTCAAGCTTAAAACATCACGCAGCATATTGACCCCTTGCACGATGCGGAACGCAATGTGCATCATTGCTGCATTTTGGGGAGTTAATTCCTTGATGTACATACACTGTGTCTCACAAAATGGTGGACAGGATAGGTGTGTATAACTGCGCTGCATGACGTGAAATGGGTCTATGAGGAAAAGATATCTCCAACACTTTCATTGCACATGTACATCTCATGAGCGTCTTCAGGAAGTAATAATGTTTTATCAGTGAGTGATAGATCCATGGGATTAAATTTCAGTGTCGGTCGTTTGTTATCTCATGTATTTTTAGACTGAGCGTTTATCAACTTTTATCTAATTTTTGTGGACTGTGGGAACTTGGCTTACTGCCGTATTTTAAGCTGGTAAAACTTGTTGAGGTTTCAACCAATTCACAGCACTCATCTTGGAAGTCAAAGAGTGCTCTGCTTTCGGCGGAAGGAAAGCATGGTTGATATGTTAAAAACCTTCATTCATTGGAATAAATGCCCAAGAACATGAGAAAATGTTGTGGGTAAGGGAGGGATGGTCTTTTTATGTTCACAGTGTCGTAGTTCTCCAATGCATTGTGTACCAGTTACGATCCTCAAAAGAAATAATGCTGTTCGATTTTCTGTCTAAGTCTAGAAAACTGCATTTGAAGACCACCAGAGTTACCATTGTTTAATTTGATTGGTTCATTTGAAATAAGCCAATACGAACGACACGAAATCTATGACAAAACATGAAACCTTTTTGTTGATGGCGGGTTTAGTGAAACCTATAGAGGGGAGGGGGCTTCTTCCCCAAAAAGTGATGTATTTCGGTTTAACATTTGTTTGCCACCTAAAGGTCGGGAATTCTAATATTTCCAAAATGTCTGGAGGAAAAGAAGAAGAAAAAACCACAAACAAACAAACCAACCCAAAGCAAACATGTATGTCTATTATTAGTATACATGAAGCGTTTGTTTTCCTGATCAAAACTGCTTCAATATATATTTTAAAACTGTGCAATCATAACCCAGTCTAAAGACTACTTTTGCTCAATCCAAATTTGTTTTCTTGTCCGCACCCACAATATTCACTTTAATAATGTAATATTTGTTCATACAATTTTTGGCCTTGGTTGTCCAGTTTAGATCTTATAATGCACTCATGGCTGAATTTTGCAAAGCCCTACTATTGTAATAGGTACTAAAGATCGCTAGCCTTGGGTCCCTGGCTATTTGAGACTTGTTTATTGATTGACTGGACAATCAGTGGGCCCAAGGATGTCTGGAAATTTGGGTTAGTCCACTCTCAAGGATGGGGGTGTCCTGGCTGGAGGACTGTGGTCAGTATTGTTCTCTCTACTGGAGTGGTCAGTCGCCTATGTTACCGTTTTTTTAAGTACAGACCGAGCGCTCTCATCTGGGAATGATGCAAGAACTGCGGACCGTATTTTGATGTTGCTGAGCCTCCGCCCTAAAAGAATCTGTGAATGTTTTTGATGACCTTTTTTTTGATTCGTTGCCCTCTGATGGAGAAATCTGAACAAGATTTATTTTTCTGAGTCTTTGTTTCTTGGAATTTCAACTTAAATCCTCGCGAAATGGCTTGTCTGGATCATGTTCAGAAGGGCAGAGTATGTGTTAGGGCTTCACGAAGGGAACAACATTCTTGGTGAGTTACAACTTCTTTTTCTGAATCAATTAAAATCCAATTAATTGTTTGTTGGATTTTGTCAGTGTCCAGTACTGATCCAGTGAGAGTTTTGCACAAGTTGGTGCTACTCCAATCCGTTCAGGGTCCAGAATGGTTTTGTAGTTGAGATGACAATTCCGGAAGGTTTTTGTACAGAAATGCTTAGCACGAGGCGGGGCATTGTGATTTCATCAAGATTTTTTGGTTAAGAAGTAGACATGCCAAATGCAGTTTGGTTCTACCTGCAGGTCTTAAGCCAAAAGGTGAGAAATGCATTAAAATTGAAAATTCCATCTAAATGATGGTGTGAATCATTTTACTCCCCCCCTTCCCTCCCAGCACAACGCTGTCAAGAAGTCCCGCTCAAGCCAAGCTGATGAAAGTTTGCATCCATGTGTAAATCCGACAGACATGATCCCATCCATCCCCAATCAAGGATACACAGCAGGTTAATTTTTCATAACGGCTCCGTGCATGAATAATGGATTGGGGACTTCGTCGTGAACAACTTGAGGCATCAACATGCTCTCTTTATTCATCCGGATGTTGGATAGAACGCTGGGCTGGATTTTAGGTTCAGTAGAGGTGATTGGGGAGGGGTGAATAAATGTCTTTCAGATTGGGGTGGGGGTAGGGGTGGGGTCACAGGCTAGAAGTGTTCGGTGAGGAGGCGTACGCAGCTGGTGAAACACCTGGAAAATACGTGCAGTGCGTTCTGACAATCCAGTTCAATCTAGTTCATTCCAGTTCAATCAAGTTCCTGACATGCTAAGTAATAGAAACACATCCTGTTAGTCTTTTAACAAATAAATCGTTTATTTTTGAGATTTTTTATAGATATTTGCTTGTTTAAGCCCCAAATGCCACAAAATAAGTTCAAAAGCTAACAAACTTCAGTACGTTTAAATATGTTAGTGTTCTAATAATTTAAAAATGTTTTCCCACCAAGGGAAATCAACTAAAATTGTTGTTGATTCTCACTTAATTAAGTTCTCAAACAACAACGCCTAAGAGAAAACTGTTGACAAACGAAACTCAAATTGAAGCAGATGAAAAGATCCTGAACTTATGTTTGCATGGTAATTGATACCCCTATGATATGAAAGTAAATCTATCTATTTGATCAAACATTTACACCAAAAAGTTATCTACAATTTTGACCCAATTTACCTGACCTCATCACCTACAACGAATGTAAACTGCGCCATTTTGAGTGGTAGATTCTCCTACATTACTATGCAGCGTCCAGTTTAGGAGACGCATAGTGCAATGAAACACACACCATATATTCAATTGGCAAACCATGGACAGACAGTAGCTGTAAGTGGTGACAGAGAAAGGGGGTTTATGCAGACAAAATGAGCATTGGAAAATATATACTGTCTAGTGAGAGGTATATCCAACGCTGATAATAAACCAATCTTATATTCTGATGAACAAATTTGAAAATCTCCCTGATTATGGAAACTTTTGCCCGTTTATATCTCCCTGAATGGCGTACAAAATCTCCCTGACTGCAAGATGCAAATGTTGGCAGCTCTGTGTATTATACTCTTAGCAGTGCCGTGTGTTTTAAGATGGAAAGACATTTTACTATAATTGGCATTTTTGTCAATAAGGAAGGCTCGTCAAAAAGGGGAAAAATAACGTTTTGAAAGGGTAATAATGACAGCAGTGAATATATGCGTGGAATCAAACACATTGTTGCCAGTACATTTATGAAAGAACATTAATAAAAGGGTGACCATTCTTATCTGGTGATACCTGGAGCATGAAATCCCCCGTCTCAATTGCCGTCAATCAAACTTAAGAGACTCATTGTGGGAAGTTTTGCCCTTCGCCCTAGGAGTAGAAAAGAGCTGGTATATCGCTGCATATGCAGGAATTAAAGTCTCATTTTGTGTGTTGGGGTTTAGAGGAATTTAAAGTTATATCTGCATTCGTTGGAGGATGTTTGTGTGTGTGTGTGTCAAAAGACAGTTTACGGTAATTGCGCTTAGTGTTTCGGTGATCTGCTAATATTCATGGTTAAGTTAATGAAACAGATTAACCTGAGAAAAACAATAATGTGATATTAAAGACTGTTTTGGTTGTTTTATTTTAGATCGCCGTGTAGAGGCACAATTTGTATTCAAAGGAAAGCCTCGGGGCATATTTATTTCCATTAGAAAACTCCCACGCTTTTGAATTGAATGAGTCAAAAATTTTAAATCTCCATAAAAGCTGTGTGAACCAAAGTTTGTTTTTGAAAATATTACAATCTTACAAACAAAATTTACTAACATTTAATGATGAAACTATACAGAGTTTGTTTCTGAAATAAGTCTGAAAAGGAGTTTTTGGTTACCACTGTATCTTTTTAAAATAAGTACCACAAATTGGTTAGCGCAGGAAAACCTTGCTTTCAGAAATTGGTACCAGCAAAAATGCCATCAACAAAAATGTTCTTATCGCACAAGAAATTGTGAAAACAAGTTTAACCTATTCTTTTAACAGTTGTTGGGAGTCTCACGATCTGGAGTTGCCTGGTTTAGTTGACTGTCTGGGTTTGAGGTTACTCACAGTCTTGGGTGTTTGATTTCCGAATCAACTGACTGGTGAGTGGGTATGACTTTAAAATGGGTTATCGGATCATTTTTGTGGTAGATTTTTTTTCGCTTTCTTTTTTTTCGTTTTTATTTTTTCCAGGAAGGAGGTCAGGGTTTAAGCTGTGTGGTCTGACTATGGGGTGACCCTAGAGTTGATTGTGGCTCTTGCCTGCTGTGATGAGTTGACTCAATAATTTCATTGTGTCAGAGACGCTTGGGTGGAGCAGAGTTATTTTGTTCCCTGGAGTTGGGAAAAATCAAAGGGTTATAAACTGTTTCATGAGCATCGCGTGATGGTTCCTTTACATCATCGTACAAGTGTTTCTTTTCAGTTTTTATGGCATGCTCAATCAGGGTTGGGTACATCAAATTTGTAAAAAACAAGTTTGTCCACCAACACGTAGCGCTAACTTATTCAACTTATCAATTCGGGTATTTTTGACCATGTGAAGGGCATGTGCGTGAACTGAATTTACGTGATGCAAAACATGTGAAACAAACTCAGGTATTCCCCCCCCCCCCCCTTATTATTTGTATTATTGTTTTATTAAGCCATTGATACAAGAAAACAACATAAAGGCAGTAATTATGATTGAAAACGCCCCCATGCATGATCATGTTGTAAAAAATACTGTAAGTTATTTGGTTGGGGCGATACTAAATTAATGTCTCTTAGCCTCACAGAGACCGTTCATTTCTGTGTAACTGCCGCCATACACCTAGACATATCTGATTTTGATGTAATCTTTTCAGAACAAACATTTTCAAACTGAAGTTTAGTTTGGTTTTTAGAAGATGGAAGTTTGTCAGTACAGAACATGACCTTTACTGTGACGTTTTCGGCTGAATTGAAGTAGGTCAAATCTATTTATTTGGTTATTTATTTATTTCTGCTGTATTTATTTGATTATTTATTTATTTATACTTATTTAGTTATTTATTTATTTATATATTTATTTATCATTGTTGTAAATGTTTTGTATTTCTTTCTTTATTTTATTATTATTTTTTTTATATTTATTTTTTTAAATTTTTTTTTTGTTAGGGGTGGAGGGTTTTGTCACACTTTTTAGTATGGACTTAGAATTTGGTTTTATTTGTGATGTAATAGGCTCTTGAAATAGACATTTATAGAAGGGTCATCTCTCTGATATCAACATCCGACACAACATTCACATTGATGACCCATTTTTGTAATGTCAGAGCGGAAGTTTTTGGTGTTTAATGTGGATTTTTGGGGCAGTATTCCCTAACCTGTTGAATAACAA
Source organism: Evasterias troschelii (assembly GCA_032357145.1). Lineage (NCBI taxonomy): Eukaryota > Metazoa > Echinodermata > Asteroidea > Forcipulatida > Asteriidae > Evasterias > Evasterias troschelii. The sequence continues at coordinate 4,737,673 of JAUELU010000064.1, read as the reverse complement.
TAGATAATGGAAATATAAACTGAATCAAGAATTTTCAAAACATTTATTTTCACGAAATAAGTCTAAACAAAGGATTTATTATCTGAATTGATAATATAAATCAGAGGAGGCAACTCTGTAATAACTTGTCACTAATCTTCTGTGATTAAGTTCCGCTTAAACTTTTGATTTTGGCCGAATTTACGACATGCACTTTCCGATGTCCAGTTGAATAGGGTCTCGAAATGAATGAGTCACCAGACACTGTGCCATGTGCTGGAATTGTTGATAATATTACTCATAAGTGCTCAGCAATGATGACCGAAATCAGAGCCTCCTTTTTGACCCCCAAGAAATGCGCCCCAGTTCCCCCTGCTCAGTTCT
>JAUELU010000064.1:4687584-4702628 GCA_032357145.1 Evasterias troschelii | reverse complement strand
TTTGAAAACAGTGAAAACACTTAAGGTTTTTCCCCACTTTTTTCTGGAGATTGCAATGACCGATTGAGCTTAAACTTACACAGTTTTCATGTATATGTTGGGATACACCAAGTGAGGATACTGGTCTTTGAAATTTACCAAGTATAAACTCCCTTTAAGTCGGTGTGACAACGAGTACAGCTATAATTAAACTATTTTCAGTATGTATTAATTTTGTTCTTTTCCCTTCCTCATTTTCCAGGAATTATCCGACATCAGGAAAGCTGAATTTGCAATTTTTAAAGAGATAAATGTCAGTGAAACAAACATCTTAAACTGGCAGGGCCTCATAGTCCCAGTGAGTAGTACCATGTAGAATTTATAACAAATTTCACAGATTGCGTTGTCTAAAGCCACAAGTGTGGAGATAGATACAATAACACCATGTGAGCATTGTACAAACTTTTGTCATGTCTGGAAAGCGGTAGGTCTTGGGGGGGGGGGGGAGGGGGGTCACCAACGTCTTCCGATACCAACAAAAGCTCATTTGGGTTACAATATCTCCATCACTTTTTATTTAACAAAACACTAAATTAATGAACACAAATATTGACAGGCCATATTATGCACCTACACAATTCATTTCTGTGCACAATTGTGTTAATCCTATATAAATGTAGTTATATACAATCAAACTAACCTGTGAAAATTTCACTTCAAAAGGTGGTCACGTTTTTGAGATATCACCAAAAAACCAGAGCAACTATTTCCACGCAGGAAGAATATTCCTTATAAGAATACACAATCTATGGCCGTAACGCTTCTCAGATTCAAATTTTGCCGGATAACAAGTGAAATATTTGTCCATAAACGCAGTACTTCGAAGTGAAAAGTTTCTCAAAATGCACTATACTATCCAAAGCTGCTGTACTTTTTTACCAAGTAAGTTTTTATTGCCATTAATTTTCAGAGTCATTACCAAACGTCCCTTTAAAAGGTACTGGGAATTTTCCAGTCGACCATGTTTGGTTTTTTTTTGTTTTTTTTACCGATTCCTTGTTGATAGAAGAATGAAAGTAGTTAGTTTTACAACTTAATGGTATCATATTAACCTGCACCAGTAAACTGATTATGCATAACATGGGATCAGACACGCCTCCATCCTCAGAGTCTATCACTACAGTTTTGGTGTTGAGTCACTGTATGGTGTATGATTTGGTTAGAGTGAAGCAGGATCTTGGTATATCACCCTAGAATGTGTAGTGATCAAATCGTTAGTGGTACCATGCAAGGTTTTAGCCAGGCTTTGGCTCAAGGGTCTCAATATTTGCTGGAAATTTAAAACTGGGTGTCCAAATTGTTCACTTACAATACATGTACATGTAAATGACAGATAAAACAAGGTGTCCAAATTTAAATTAGGGTGATGAACAGACACCCAGACTCCCCTCTGGCTAACATTATGGTGCCATGCTGTAATGAACTTTAGGCCTAATTTTGGTTCTTGTAAGGCAAGGAATTTTACAAGGTACACAACTGTGATGGAAATATAAAATTCTATCAAATACAAGGAAATTATTTATAGGGAGGGTATACCTTTGGTAATTACTCCCCAAAATAATGACCATAAAAAAAAATTGGAAAGAATCACTGAAGCTGTTGATAATGTATAACATTTTGAGAAACAATTCCCTTCAAAGGAATGTGGTTTTAGAGAGAGGGATTCAAAGACATTTCAATCTGAGAAACAATTATGCATGAAACGTTTCTCGGTTTGTGTATTCTAATTACAAATTATTCTTCCTTCATGGACATAACCGTTCCAGAGTTTCGGTATTGTCTCAAAAACGCTAACATGGCTATGTTTAAATGTGTGATAAAACATGGCTAGAGGTGTTTAAACACAGTTTGCACATCGCGGAACGCACGTTCGGACATACACGCCCTTTCATTTTGGGAGTCAAACTGTACACAAGAATCAGAGCTGACTCCCAAACTGGAAGGGTGCGCATCTTATTCGATTGTGCATCCCGCGTTGTGCAATGGGTCTAGAAATTTAATGCAGAATCGAAGTGAGCTGCAGCCGACCGGAGGGGCAAAACTGTCCGGTTTGTTCTCAACTTTTTACAGGTTTTTGTCTATATTTTCAAGGGGAAGATATTTATGAATGGGAATCAAAGTGTGTTGAATCCGTTTTAAACTAGTGGTTTAAACCTGCCAAGGCCTGGTTTTCGATGTCTCGGTAAAATTATCAAGAACCAGGCCTCGGCAGGTTTAAACCACAAGTTTAAAACCGATTCAACACACTTTGGTTCCTTTCCCTCCTACTAATACACCATTCAAAACCATTCAAAATTCACTAATGTTTACAAGTACAACCCCATTGTTTTTGTACACACAGGGCAGTACCATTTGACCTGTATTGATGATAAGCTGTGTCACCATTCACAACCATTCAAATAGTTTTGAGTGGTGGATACACTGCACTGTGGTATGCCCCTAAGGCTAATGGTTTTGAATGGTGCATGACACCTGTGCTACCATTTAAAAGTATCCATACTGGGCTATAGATAGGCTGACATACCATTTGAAAACATTCAGGGGGTCTACTCTATACACAGTAAGCTCACCACTCAAAACCATTCAACCAAATGGTTTTGAATGGTCAGTCAGCTCAATAACAAGTTGTGTTGGGTGTAGGAGGGTTAAAACAATTGAACGGTTCCAAAAACCAAAGGTATACTTTGCCTTTAAAGGGAAGGTTTGGTAGTCACCTGCTGTCTGACCATTCAATACCATTCACTGTGGTTTTGAATGATAGATAAGCTATGCCAACCTTGCAATATGATACCACGAGGGAATGCATCTACACAGTACACAGTTACTTCTGTGCACAGTTGTGCCACCATACACAACTGTGGCAGTTGAATGGTTTCAAATGGTTGGTCAACTCACTTGAAAATGTTGCGAACTGTAGGAGGGTTAAAGAGAATCTGGTGTTTTTGAAAATAAATCAATCGTTAATAATCACCAATGAATGTTTGCCTCTTACCAGGAAACACCGCCATACAACAAAGGAGCGTTTAGGATAGAAATCATATTCCCGGCAGAGTACCCGTTCAAGCCACCCAAGATCACATTTAAGACCAAAATCTACCATCCCAACATCGATGAGAAGGGTCAAGTGTGCCTACCTATTATCAGCCCTGAAAACTGGAAACCAGCAACAAAGACAGATCAAGGTGTGTAGATCATCAGTTACTTTCACCCCGGCTTACTGCCTACCTTAGTAACTACCTTTCAAAGGCACTCACGTGGGTCATGTGCAAGCAAACACACGAAACCAAATAGTAACACATCACATTTCCTACTCTAAACATGCACAAAGCGCTCAAATGTTTGGTAAAATTCCACAAGACTAGGGGCTTGTAGCTCAACATTTTTACCAGATCGTAACTTTTTTTACATGACAAAGTTTAACATGTCAACTGTTTGTAGTGAACAAGCACTATAAAGATATTTCTCTTGGTTGTTTTATAGGTTAGTATACTTTGATACTCACAGAATAGTATATATTCAAAGACTCAGAGTCGACATTTAAACAATTTGTTTTTTTTAATTTAAGATACTACACAGTTGTGTATTTTGATTCAATTGAGAAACACAAGACAGCTGAACTTGTCTGATCCTGCACCCTTTGCAAAACAAAAAAGGCCTTGCCCTCTCAGAGATGATAAACCAGACCTGAGACTTGCCAATAGACTTACATCTTCAAGTCCAACAGCTTCATTCCCCTTTTTCCTCACAGTTTAGTTGTAGCTTATCTAAAGTTGAAAACCAGACCAGTTTGTGGTGAATGTTTCCTCTTACTTTTGATGTTGTTGACACCAGAATATATTCAAATATTTCGGGACTAAAGAGGAGCCAAGACACTCAAATTGAAAACATAAATTCATGCAATGAAGAGGCATTTTTGAAACCATCTCAGCTCTTTCAGAGTTTGCAGCCCAAATAAGACTTTGAAGTTTCACAAGGTGGCAGCAAACATACATGTACCGGGTTAATGTCTGATGTTACGCATTTTTAGGCATGCCCACATTTCCAGGAAAAATCAATCGTACTCAAAAAAATGTGTACACAGACTGTCTTTCAGTTAGTAGGACACATCAAGGTAATCTGTCACAATAGCAATGGCTTTCCTTGCAGGAAGTAGAAAACTGATTGTCAGCCCGACTCAGTGTTGTCTTTCATATTTGAATCTTTTCCTTGCAGTTATCCAAGCATTAGTCGCCCTTGTCCATGACCCAGAACCGGAGCATCCGTTACGAGGTGAACTCGCCGAAGAATACACTAAAGACAAGAAGAAGTTCATGCGAAATGCAGAGGAATATACCAAGAAACACGCGGAGAAGCGTCCCTAGGTGCAGCTGTCTACATGGTTGGGCCAATGACTAGAGAACTTTAGCACAGCCCACAAAGAAAAACTAAAAATGTAAAAAAAAAATAATAATAATAAATGACACACGATAGCCGGGGTAGTGGTTGACTCATCAGTTGTACACAGATTCACTGAACAAGTTTATCCATGTCAAAAACAACCAAAAATAATCAGAAACATAAATCGCCTGTATTATTTGTTCTTACAGTTTTTTTGGGGGGCAGGTTTTGATTGGAAAGAGTTGAAATGTGTATTAGTTATGTTTCTTTTTATGATTTAAGTAACTTGCTACTGATTTGATGGAATCATGTGTTAATTTCAAAGCCTTTGTAAAATGAAAGATTTTTTTGAAAACAGCTCACTTTATGAGGAGTCACGATGTTTGCACTTAATACTGATCGTGAAGATGTTTTTTGGATTTTTCTATTATAACTTTATTGTGTTTTTAGAAACCTTGTTTTTCCCTAAATACTTGTAATGAAGCTGGAATGAAGAAAACCACAAGGAAGACTGGCCCCCCCTATTTGTATAAGTAGGGCCATAGGTTAATCAGTTGGTTGTACACAGAATCTTAGGCTATATCAGAATTGGTAACTATGGCTATGACTGTTGCTAAGGACATCCTATAAGTCATTATGATGCATTGATCCAGCCATAGCCATAGGCGCCATTTTGGACACGGCCTTACAAGGTAACAAAATGGCTAAGGTTTGGGAAACTCTTGCTGCAGCCATCTTGTAGCCAGAAACAAAAGTGGCTAAGCTGAGGCTGTGTCCAAATCAAGCGACTTTGGCTGTGGCAGTAGTGACAACTTCACGGCCATATCCACTGAGTCCGGAAGTAAACAAATTAGTCTGGTTCCAAATCTCATATAATTGTGGTATTCATGACTGTGCATAGGGGATCAATCCACATGGCCACAGCCTGATAAAGGTCTGTAAGTCTGTGACTGAATTGGAGGTTCCGGCTACAGCTGCAGCTGTTTCTAAGGGTGTTGTTATGGTTCAGCATGACGATCAAGCCAAAGCCGCAGCTGGCCTTTACTAACAAAAGGAAAAGAGGAAATAAATTAACGATTATCAAATCAGTAGGTTAGCCGGCGTTTTTAAGAGCAAGTTAGACGGCTGTCCGATAGTTGATCATTGGTTGGAGAAGTTTCTACCATCTCAAACCAGCACTCCATGTCATAAAGCTTGGCCCAGTATCATAAAACCTGTAAGCACAAGAACTCACTAAGCACAGAGAAATTTTGTTAGCAGAAACAGGTAACCAACCAAAATTTAATGAAGTTTACATCATTGCGACTGGTGCCCAGCAAAATTTGTCTTGGCAGAGAAATTTGTTAAGATGTATTTTCTCTGTAACAGCTTTATGAAATACTAAGCACAAAAACATCTAGAAGAAATCGGGTACCAGACAGAATGCCATATAGTTCATAGTACAACCAGTGGTTCTATGGTTTGGGTTCTTGTCGTTTTGGGGTTTGGTTTTTTTATTTTTTATTTTTTTGGGGGGGGGTGATTAGCAAACTAATTTCCTCAGCAATAACTTATGCTTTATGAAGTTGAGTTGAGTGAGCCGTAATGTATCGACTCAATTCATTGTGCTTTGATAGAATGGTTCCCGCTTGCATTACCATGGATTTAGCAAGTTATAAGACATACAGTCATTCAAGCGGCCATGCACACAGTTTACAAGATAAAAGAAAACCATCGCAATTTTACGGGGTATGGGTGCAAAAAAGCTCCATCATTGTTATCCGAATAGTTAGCAGTCCAACTTGCTCGTTCTCTAACAGGGCTGGAATTTCCACTTTATCCTAGGATCTTGTAGCTCTGAGATCTTTTGATCTTGTAGCTTTGATCTTTCAGTGGACCTAAAGTATTTCTTTCCTATTTTCGTACATTTGCTGAACATTTAGGGAGTTCATTTTGAATTTAGAACTTAAGCTAGAGCTAACATTAGTAAAATCTTCAAAAGTTAGACAATGTTCTAAAGATGTGTTTGGAAAAACACTATACTGCTTGGTTGTGGGGGTTGCAGGCCAGATGCTAAAACTACTGGACTCTGGCTCATGGTTCAGTATGTATTTCAAACCCTTTCATAGATAACGCATACTTAGAATGTACCATGCAATTTGTTTAACATTGATTTTCAGGGGGGGAAGCATGATGTGTTTGGAATAAAGCACTAGTTCGACCCAGTGCTAATTTGCTGTATAATCGTTGGTTTATGTTTTGCATTTGATTTGTCTCCACCACTCAAACGGTGTTAGTTCATCAGTGCTGTCAGCACTAAATCACTTCTGCATGTAAGACTTACTCCAGCTTTCACTCGTTTTGGCGGAAGGATTAAAAGTTACTATCAAAAATTCACTTTGGCACTAAAACAAGACAAACATTAGTAAAAGAAACGCCTTTTATTCCCACTGCTTAAGCAGGTTTTAATGATTGGTTAGGAGTACACAATGCATTAGGACAACTTAATAGAGGCAGCACAGTACCGTGCCAATCCTTAAACCTGTTGAGGAGGCCAAAGAGCCAAGTATCTTTAGTCAATTTTTTGTATTAATTTTATGCGATTTCAGAGGGTCACAGTTTCTTTGTAAGTGTTCGGGAAAGAACGCATGTGTTGCGAAATAAAATTATGTTGATGTTATCAACCACCCCTTCAATCAGTGAAAGAAATGGCGTAAGCTAGACTCCAGAAAGTTCTTTACTAGCAAATGTAACATTCTTTTTAAACTTCTATACCTTTACAACCGTATGCAATATCTTCTAAAAATGTTTCACAAAATATAAGAAAAAACAGTAGTTTTTCTCATGTAAGAGATATACATTACAAGCACATCACCCCCTAAATAGCACAAAGTACGTCACCCGAAAACTAAATGCAACCCTTTCTAGCTCCATGGCTGTTATTGTAAGTTGATTTTCTTTTTCTTTGATCACACAGTAGTTTCTCTCCCTTCTTAGTTATAAAACTACAACGGGAGATTACAGGCACACCATCCCCTTCCTGAAGTTACAGAAAATAAACCTAAATACACCATTGCTGTAATTGTTGAAATGCATTTTGGCAGTATTTATAATTTGTGTGTAATAAAATTGTTAAATAGTTATTGAACATGTTTGGTTTTTTTGCACAAGATAAATCGGGTAATCTTTATTTGCATCTATTTCTCTGATAGCTTTGACAAACCTAGCTCTTGTTTTAATAATCTGGTTACCAATGATAAATTGATATTTGTTTGCTACGTTTGTTATCTTACCCTCTCCGCATATCAGATAATGAAACAATCGTCTTTAATCCCCCCCCCCTTCACAGTAAAATGATTGCTAAACCTACATGAAGGTTTTATATATCTCTCACGGAAACAGGCATGATATTTGTCTTATTTTAATTTCTGATTTTGTCGCCCGCAAAAGTGGAATTAAAACAACCTGAGAAGTCGTTCGACATGTAGGTCAGCTTTTGTACTCAATAAAACTGTCCTACTTCAAGAGCCAAAAATCATGCCTGCTGAAACTCTATTAATGCAGACACATTGTTTGCTCTTTCATCAAAGCAAAATTTCTTTGTAATTTAACCAAGTAAAAAAACCTTGCTGTCAGTTTTTGCTTTTGCAGAAGGATAATTCCGATGTAAAGATGCAGTTTGCTGATGACATTAGCGTTAGACTGTCGTGAACAAAAAGGTCAACTAGACTACTGCCCTCTTGAGTCAGAAAAGGCCCTTTGAGTGATGTAAACAAGAGATTGTGTAAACGGCTCTATGGTGTTACTAATTGTTACTAATTGTTTTACTCGTTTCTCAAAAATTAATACATGACTGTTGACAGGCAAAAACTTTTCAAGGGAATTGTTTCATATGCAAATCTATGAACATCTATTTTTTCAATCCACCAATGTTTAGTGCACACCCTCTAACCTCGGAATCCCATGACATTGTTGGTCCTTGTGCCAACACGCAACATTCACGTGGCTGACTGGCCTAGACGCATACTGAATTCCAGAGCTTTGGGTCATCAAACTCTTTAAAAAAACAAGGCCCAATTTAATGGAAGCATCTGCTCGGAAGAAAATATTACTGAATGTTTTATGTGCTCCACATAATTGCTCAAGGGACAAGTTCAAAACAAATACAAAAGAGGCCTGAGAAAATAACAGCAATGCTGAAACCCCTCGGCCCTTGTAAATTCTAGCTATGCAAAGATATCCACAAGTTTGTATAGCTGAGCACTGTGACCTTGACTTTGACCTGTTGACTTTAAAACAATCTCAACATGTATTATCTCTATGGTTATGATGCAGAAAATGTATAATAACTCACAAGTCATCTTGACCTCAAAAGGAATGTCAACTTTCCTTTCTCAAGGGCACCCCCCCTTTCAAGTTCAAATGTCACTTCTACCTGTAGTTACAGCCCAGAAACCAATAAGCTATAACTCACCACCAGGACCTCGACCATTGACTTTTCCCCTCCAAAACGATCCCAACTTTCCTTTTCCTAAGTGCAAACCCAAACCAATGTTACAAGTTGAAATGACACTTCTAACTGGAATTGAGCTCGCTCTCTGGAAATGAAAAAGTGCCCAGCCAGATACCCCCCTTCGGCCTATTTTGCCAAGGGGTAAAAACTGTAGTACAACAAATTCAATTGACAATTTTTTTAACCACATGAGGGCGCTTTCACACAGCAAGTTTTCTTGCAACAAAACTACAGCTTTATCTCATTTTAACTGCCCGTATATTGTTTTATTGTGTCAATGGCCAAATAAATAACTATAAAAACAACATTGAAAAAACCCAGTTTGTTATACTTTGTATACAAGCTGTTAACCGGTTAAATTCAGCAAATTGCATCAAAGATGTGCAAAATGCACAAATTAACTTAAAACAGAAACTTTTTGCTCTGCAGAAACAGCTGCTCACTAAGCAAAAATAATCAACATGGTCTGATGCAACAGACTCAAGTCCTGATAGCCAAGTTATCAAAGTGTGGGATTGAATTCTAGGGCATGACACCTAAAGGGCCACATTGCTTTAAAATCTCTCAACAGTTCACAGTTTGGAATCGCTCCTTATCCTTTAAAAGGCACTATACACTTTTGGTAATTAAGATAATTTTTGAGAAAGAGGCAATTTCTCACTAAAATAATAAAAGACTTCTGGTCAGAAGCCTTTTATTCCTATCTGAAAGCACACTAATTTGTACAACAAGGGTGTTTTTTCTTTCATCATTTTCTTGCAACTTCAATGACCAATTGAGTCCAAATTTTGCATAAGTTGGGATGCACCAAGTGAGAATACTGGCCTTTGACATATACCAAATGTGTTCAGTGCCTTTAAAGATTTGTCCATGCACTAAAGCACCTACAGTGTGTTGTAGAGTACTGATTGCAAAAATATAAATTTAGCTCTGATAATACAACCATCGGAATTTACGGTCAGCCATTTTGAGGAGTGAGAAGTCGTTTCTACAATATAGTGGACTGTATTCAGCCGTGAAATTACACAAAAACCACACATTTTCAAGGGATATTAACGTGAACCATTAAGTTCTACTCTCAAAATATTTTTCCAACTATATTCATTTCATAACAGATGCTTTATATCATAGCATAAAGTGTCCAGTCTGAAGGCAATAAGGCCCTTTATACATAATTGCTTCTCACCACCCAGGAGTACACTGGTACCTGTGAGGGTGGTAACTGTTGATGAGCAACCTAGGCTGCTGCAGTTGCAGGAATGCTGAAGGCCCAACAAAGGGAGTAATGAAAGTGAAGGGCACTTAGATACAATAGGTTTTTAAAAAGCCTATTAATACCTCAAATCCTAGACAAGCCACCAATACAAGGAATGGTCTCCCATCAAATTACTGACCACAGTCAATGGTGCTTAAGCTTAACTTGGCATTTAAACCACTAACTCTTCCATTTAGCACACTTCAGTGTGTCTACAAAGATTTAACGAAACACATAAAAGAAACACAAATACAGGCTTGATAAAACTGTGTTTATCTTTCACACGTTTCTTTAATACCATAAACCTGTTACCTGAACTCACCAAATCCAACCTTTTATTTTAATTGGTCAAAATTGCAAACTTAAAGAAAAACTAATTAATGATTCTAAATAAGGGCAAGATAATAACAAAGAATTTAAGAATTCAAACAAACTTGTTCACAACATCTTAATTTTGATCATTAATCACTGGAACAAAACAACAACTTGAAACCACTGGAACAAAACAACAACTTGAAATGTAAACAGTGTAGAAAAATGATAGTATTGCAAAAAGGAAGCTGAACCACTCCACCCAGCAACCAGCTGATTGTCAATTTAAAAACTACATCAGATCTGCTGCGTCAAGAATAGGTTTATTCTTTCTATTTAATTGAGATTTGTGCCAACTATATCCACAAACTTGTAAAGATTGATGTCTAAAAATGTTGATTTCAAATGTTGCTTCACCCTTGCCCTTTCCTCTCCCATACCCCTCGTCCCACCAGTGGAAGTAGCTTTAACTCAAATTGAACTGCAGGCACAGATAGAGGACAACACTACTTTTCTATTTTATTTTATATCTTTTTGGTAATGAAACTGAGAGATCTTCAAAAGTTACTTGCACTATAACCCGTAGGCCTCCAGGAAATAATTGTGTAGAGTAAACATTGGAGAAAAGTTCAGTTTTAGATGTGGGAGGAAAACCCCAAATTGAGAAAACCCACGCAAAATCTCAAATTGAGAAAACCCACGCAATAAGGTAGGGACTGAAAACCCAATTCATATTTAAGGTTCCGGTGTTATCCAAGTCCGTATATGAATCGGTGGCTATGGCTGTGACTGTTGCTAAGGGTGTTGTTGCCAAGGCAACCTATGCTTCAATGCATGATAATCCATAGCCACTAATTCAGAAACAGTCTAAGACTGATCACAAAGTTGTCTTTAGTCTTTCCCTCAAGCTCTCTATCAGTATCCTGAAACCCTTCGTAGTATTTAAATCACAACAAGAAACCGTTGATCTCAAAATGTAAATAAATTCAATGACACTCAAACTACAGGGTTTTTATCAGTCATCAAAGAATACTTTCTAATACATTTAAACAAGAACAAAATCTGCTAACATAAACAAAAATATTGGCAAACAAAATGACGGAAAACCACTGTGCAAATCTCCAAACCACAGGCAACCTCAGTATAGCACTTCTCTTCAAATTTAAACAGCAAAATTGTATTGAAATTATGTATGAAAATAGATACCTCAAACCCAACTCCACTGAGAAATTCAAAAGATTTATTTCTCTTCATTTATTAAAAACTTTCCAGATTTTATTTCAAGTGATAAATTTATAAAGATACCGATATTAACGCAGTGTGTTCAAAAAGACTTGTTTTGTTCCATGGTCTTTCAGGCCTGATACTTCACAGAGGCAATTGCCTCCATTGCCCCCTGGTCATTGCCTTGGTGCCCCCTTAAAATGTTCCAGTAGAAATGCAAATTTCTCTCATAGGGGTGCCCTTATTAGGCCTACTCATTACAAATATTGTAAACATAGAGTTATGTAATAGAACTAGCTGTCCCAACATGGAAACAAATATAATGGCACGTTATGACCGAGCGGTCAAGCGTACTGGACGTATTAGCTCTGGTGTTTCTGATCACAGAGTGTGGGTTTGAGTTCATGGCCCAATTTTATAGAGCTGCTTAAGCAGAACATATTTCTTAACAATTTTCTGCTTAGAAGAAATGTGCAGGATACCAGTCACAAATCGTACATTTGACATATGGTAGATTGGCTGGTAACCTTATTCTGGTAAGTATAATGTTGTTGTGCTTAGCTTCTTTTTGTGCGTAAGCAGCTCTATGAAATTGGATCTTGGTCTTGACATTTGTGTTCTTAAGCGAGCATTACTGCTTCATCCTTTGGATGTGGCGTAAAGTTGTAGGTCCTCTTCATTGTGTAATGCACATAAAAGAACCCACTTACACTTATCGCTAAGAGAAGGGGGTTTGCTCCAGTATTTCTGGCAGTGGCTGCTGAATGCACCGCAGCCCTTTGTAAACCAAACCCTTACAAGGTGCTACATAAATGGGTCTTATAATTTATAAACTTCAAAACCTGCCATGAAAAGTGTTTCTCTTTGTTCCAGCGCCTTGAGCTGGGGATGCGTATTCAGAGATGTCCACTTACAAATATTGGCCGTGTGTAAGTGCCATTTTCTCAACGGCCAAATATGCTTCCAGTCGGGCTAAGTCGCTGATTTATGTTTGCCTTCTAGTTTCATTACGTAACTCAATGTTTGTAAATGAGCGACTCCATTATGTAAAAATTGAGAAAATATATATTTGTGCCAATGACCAATTCAAATTTAGCAAAAAATCAATTTATTTAAATTCAAATTCAACTCATTACAATGAGGTATAAATTCATTTTCAAAACCTAAAAGACACAATTCAAACTTTTATCCTTCTTCAATTTTCAATCCATGAAAATTTTAAAGGTTTATTTTTGTGGTAATTGTTAATTAACTGTTCAGAAACTCACTGGCCAAAATATAAGCAAAGACAGTTAATATTTAAGTTTATTTTAATTCCAAAATATGAAAAAGTTCATTCTCTGTTCTGCTATAAACAACAGTCTAGTAAAATACAATCGCATAGAAAAGATAAATTCAAAATAGAGCTAAAGGTGATTTGGCATGAAAATTGTAGTCAGATCCTTATTGGCCTAGTACACTTTCAGGTTTTCTGATTTGGGTCAGGCCAAAGGTCGTGAGAGGTCAATTGAGGTCATGAGAAGCAACACTCTGTTGTAAATACTCTGAATACAGTTTCTCCTAAAAGAGAGGAATGAAGAAGGAAAATAAAAGGATTAATTTTATGTAAAATGATAAATTAAAAGTGGCCAAACAGTTTAATAAATATTGCTGTATAACAAGAATGTTAAACTTTGTTGAAATATATCTCTCATTATTATAAAATAGGCCGAACCCTTCCCCCCCCCACCCCGAACATTTAAAATTCAATGGACTAAAATATAAAACAATTTACTATAAACAAAACATGAGTAAAATGGTGAACACAATTTAATGCAAACAGCTCAACCTTTACAAAGTTCATGGGGAACACTGCCCTCTAGTGTTTTAAGTTACAGACCCTCCTACATCCTCAACAATCATAAACTCAACACACTGTTTGAACTTGGATAAGGAATGGTATGCCAGATGCCAGTTCTAATGATAACCAATTGTTATGAAGGTCTATGGTACCATATCCTACAAAGTCAAGACAACTTCGTGAATAGGATTTTGGAGGATTTGGCATCGTTAGGATTGGTACACGTTACAACCTTTGCTATTTTGTTGCCAACAGGTGTCCCAATCCTCCACTATCCTCCTCACCTATGTCAGTCCAAATCAACATGTTTGGACTTAAATAAGCCTGACCCAGTGATATGCAATTGTCATTTAGACCTAAAGCCCTCAGTCCTAAATCCTTCATTTTGGCAAAGAGGCTATGGAAGATTTGGGAGGTTAAGGGTTAAGAAAAGTCATTTAAACAAAAAATAGAGAGAGATTACATGGCACAATAATTTTTCACGGAAATGAGTAAATCTTGCACACAAAAATCAACAATGCCAATTAATCCTTATACAAACATAAGAGTATAAACAAGAAAAGTATGGCCGACTGTAAAACTAGCATTCAAGTTTAGTATGTTTACTTAACAAAAAACAAACAAAAGGAGAACCAAGTCAAGTCAGCACAAAAACATATTTGTGGAAAAAATATTATTTCTAAAAACTGGTTTTGATTCTGAACGTTTGAGGTATAGATTAGCGGAAAGAGATCAACTTGGTATACAACATAGAGTGTTCCTAGAACTAGAGAGCGCACTCTCTATATCATGCAAGTAACTATGCTAGCCCACCATGGGTACAAATGCATATGGGTTAATTCCAAATGAATGTCCTCTTACAAAATGTTGGCTGTGTGAACTAATGCCTTAACTTTGTTTAATGACGGGTCAGCACTTTTTTCTCAATGGTCTAAAAGGTTTCTTGTTTGGCCGTGTCACATCTTTAGTTATTATTATGACTCTATGGCCATGTCGGAGTTGTCAGGTACAGCTATGGCTATGGCTAGAAGTATGGCACATCCTTAGCAACAGTCGCAGCCGTAGCTGTAACTGCAAATTCAGATACGGTATGAGACTGGGTAAGATCAGCCATTACAGAGCTGCATGTACAAGATGCACAGCGTCATAATGGCTAGAGACTAAAGCCAGAGCCACTAGCCAGAGCCAGCAGCCAGAGCCAACATACAAGACTGGCTTTCCTTTGATTACAGTAATCAGTCTTGATATTCACCTTGGTTGCTTTGACGTGTTTCTGAACAAAGTCCTGCTCCTCCTTCAAAACTCGCTTCTGTTTACGATTCAAAGTTGACCTTAATCTAAAGGACAAAGGACAAATGGTGGAGACACAATCTGGTGAGATTTGCAGTAACACCATGTTTATGAGTAGGATTTAAAACTTTGCAATGTGGAGATACAATCTAGTGAGGTTTGTAGCTACACCGTGTACATGAGTAGGGTTTGGAACTTTGCATGGTGGAGATACA
>JAUELU010000064.1:4647541-4657754 GCA_032357145.1 Evasterias troschelii | reverse complement strand
ATAAATACTGTCACGGAATGTAATAGAGGAAATCAAATCTGGTTGTCTTCATTTAAAAAATAAAGGGGGTTGGGGGGAGTGATTCCACTGCCAACAAAATTATTTTTTAAATGTGGGTTTTGTTTGCCTTCAGCATTCGTAGATTTCTTTTCTTAGGGTCATTTTTTTAATTGGGTACTCCCAAATGATAAATCAATGTACTCAAATTGTTTATCAGGAAAGTCAATTCAATTGTTGTTATCATGCATGTATGCTGTTTGTTTGGTATTGTTAATTTTATGTGTCCTTGTTAAAGGGACACGTTGCCTTGGATCGGACGAGTTGGTCTATAAAAAGCATTTGTAACTGTTCGTATAAAATGCATATGATTAGAAAAATGTTTTTAAAGTAGAATACCATGATCCACACAAATATGCCTCGAAATTGCATGGGTTTCCTTTTGCTTTGCACACTAACACGGTCGGCCATTTATGGGAGTCAAAAACTGACTCCCATAAATGGCCGATCATGTTAGTTGAGGATGTAAAAGAAAAACAACGCAATTTCGAGGCATACTTGTGTAGACCATTTTTACAACATCTTTCTAACCATATGCATTTTATAACAAACGGTTACAAACGCTTTTTATAGACCAACTCGTCCGATCCAAGGCAACGTGTCCCTTTAATAAACAAAGTTGCTGGGATGGGTGTTGAGATTGTTTTTTCAAAATGTCAATACGGTGCTGAGGTGCCTTGTGTAGTACACCTTCGGAATCAGAAGTGCTTTCTTGCCCAGAGGGCAGGCAGAGACAATACGGTTTGAGTGCATGTAATCCCCATTTTATCGCCAACAAATGGGATTTTGGCGATAATGTCATTTTGCCACACAAGTTCTCGGTTGTATATTGAAAAACCACATCATTTTGGGCAACACAACTATGCATTATTCTTTTAAAAGAAAGTGTAAATCCTAGGTTACATTAGCTCCTGTATATAAGGCTTTGTTGTCAGCATGCATCATTCTCTAAGCGTAAAATGATACATCTATCAGTATTATTTATGGATGTACAAATGTGGAAAGTGATTGGGGTGCCCGAGGGTATTTTAAGGATTTTCTCAAGGTTTACGATATTTGAAACACACTTAAATTTACAATTTCACACAGCTGTTCAGTACCTAGACAAATGTGAGGAGTAAAAACAGGTTACCAATTAAATTACTGTGAATGATGACTGTTATGTTCTTTGTAAATGGTTCCCTGCTATTTCTTGATTAGCATAAATGTGTTTTTAAGCACAATTTCCTGCTTAGCTAATCACTCAAAATTGGTCTTTGAAGACAGAATACAATGACAATTATTTCATATGAGGGTAGCTTAAAACCCTTACCTTACCCTTCCAAATCCTTCTATATCCTCTTTGACAAAACGATGGATTCAGGACTGAGGATTGTAGGCCCAAATAACAATTGCATATCACAGGGTCAAGCATTCCAATCTTATTTAAGTCCAAACAATTTGGTGTGGAGTGAAGTAGGAGAGGAGGATATTAGAGGATTGAGGTCACATGTAGGTCAAAAGGCCCGGGGAGCAAGGGTTAACCCAAGGCTTCCTTCCTTGGTATATGTCTTAGGTTTGCCATTTTCCTGTAAAATTAAACAGTGGCTTCATGTACAGACACGCTTGGCTACTGTTTAACTCAGCGCACTATTAAGGTCCTAAGAATGCGACAACAGTACACATGCTTTCTTATTTATACTGTCTCAAAAATATCTCCACTCTGGAGAGGATATAGCCATCCATCTTGGTGCAATTTGATTGATATTTAAGTTAAACTTTTCCATCGTTATTTTTGTTTTTCTCTCCTGGAATTGCCTGTGTCTCAATTTGGCTTCTCAATCACCTCTCATCTGGTGCTTCTTCTTGTAAGACAAAAAAACCACCTTTGATAACCACACATTCAAATCTATACACTAAGTTAACTGTTAGTGCACACACCACTTGTTTTTCGTCATCAGCAACTTGAAAAGTGTCATAACATCCTAGATCTCTGATCCTGAGTGCCGCCGTGTGATATAACTTGTTAATTTACCCTAATAAGATCAAATTTTTCCCGACATGGCGAACGTAATTGAGATAATAAGAAGCTGATGTGGTAGAGGAAGACGGTGATTGACGCTGCAGGAAATGCGGTTGTTTGACATGCACTGTGTGTAACAATCCACAAGCATTTTCTGTCAGGGGGACTTTGGAAAAACAAGTTTGCCAAGCACAAACAAAATCTTTAAGCGATGTACATACTTTGTTTTTTGGCTGTTGTTGACCTGTTTCAATTGAGCAAGGTTTCATCTGTGCTCAGCAAGCTTAGTAGACTGTGTAATCCACTGTGTAGAAATCTTTGTTCAACCTCAATTCTTTTTTTAATTAAATTTACTAGGTCTTTTTCTCTGTAGTTTATTACTCCCCAAAACTCAAATATTTATGGGAATTTCCTCTTCTCCAATGTCACTCCACACCAAATTTGTCTGGACTTGGACAAGATTGGTATGCCTGACCCTGTGACAAAAAAATGTTCTTTGGCCCGATCAGGCCCCAGTCGTTTTGAATCCTTCACTTTGGCAATTGGATTTAGACAGACTTGGGATTGTTAGTATTTTAATGGGGCCCAACTTATTAACAGTCACAAGACACAGTCTATTTGCTGTGTGTTTGCCGACAGACTTTTCTTTTAGCAGGAAATACCTTGAGGATAACTTACAGTAATTTTTAACAGTCATTTATTTTTAAATTAACAATTATACAAATCACTGGTAAAGGAATCCGTGTTTCAAATACTGGAAGAGAATGCATATGTACACTGGTAACAAATGTAACGCTCTATGCCAACGAGGCACTGCCTGCCAAAACTGTAAACCGTTTTTGGTGTTTTGGGTTTATTTGTTTGCTCATTAAATAGACAAGAATAAGAGCTTTCAAATAACACGTTATAAGGGCCTATAATGCAAGTATTAGTATCAATATATAGAATGCTTCAGTCATCACATCACATTGATACTGAGGCTAACGATTTTAATGGCTTCACTTAAATGCCGTTTCACAATTTTGGAGAAGTACCCGATTCTGGTACGGGGCGTTACAAATATTGTGAAGTATAAAGTCGAGATATACAGTATGTTAAGAAGTCATGGTGTGAGAGTTTTAACTCGGTTATATGATTTGTTTATGAAAAATCAGAAAGCTCTGGCTATTCAGTCTTCATATTGTGTCAGTGACGGACAAAAATTGCGTGGGCAGACTAATTGATTGTTCTGCTGTAAGCAAAACAACGTATCTTGAATATCACTGGATGTGTTGAAAATCTATAGGGTTGTACACTAACAAATGTTTTACCACAAGAAATAACACTCAAACACATGTATTATTATTGTTGTATAAAAAAACCTGTTTTATTTTTTTGATTGGTATAAATTATATGTATTTTGTTATGTTTGGCATGAACAATGCAGAATTGTTTCAAGATAGACTTTGTAGAGAACTGCATCGTGTTTAATAATTTAAAAAAAGAAAAGCATTTTATTGCGTTATGGGGATTGCATTTGTACACTTTATGCTTGTTAAAAAATAGAGGAATATCAGATAATATTTAAATAAACTTACACTGTATGAACTGACTTGAATGGAAGTGTTCAATGAGTCACTCTTTTGTTTTAATTGATGTAATAAGTGAATCGAGGGATAAAGAATATTATTTTGTACGCACCGGATTCTTGCACCGGGCACGCTCCAAGGTTTTGATAGCTGCTCTACAATACAGGGAGGTAGCGCAGTGGTGTAACCAACTGGAGTTGGGGTGGGGGAGCCCCTCCACTAAAAACTTGCTCCACCAAATAAGATCCCCCAAATGCAAAAATTAACTGGTTTGATACATCAAAGACCTCAAACTATGTCCTTGCCCCAACAAATGAAAATGTTAAGTTACGCCACCGAGGTCATGAGATTGAATCCTACACCAATAGCCCTTTTTTCATTTTTCTCTCGGGATTGGGGAAGTGGGGAAGCATAAAGTGCTTAGCACACATTGGTGTTTGGATAAAAAGAGATGTAAAAATGAGTCATTCTTGCTTGGTACAATTTCAAAATGTAATCACTCTTCTTGGAAAGAGTGCTGGATCTGAAAACAAGACACATCCGGGTTTGTTTGGTCAGAATTTGTTCCCCCTGATTTAAGGGTGCTTGCAACGGAAGTATCTTTGCCTTAGAACCGTCTTGTAAGGTCTGTCTGTGCGTACCATCAAGGGAGAATTTGTGATCCACTTGTGTCCAAACCTGTAGCTTTCAATTGTTGGTGATGTAGAGATTGTTGGTGATGTAGAGAGTCCGTAAATCATTTAAAATGTTACTCTGTGGAAGTATAGACCTTTAGCATACCATGGTCATTTGAGTCGGGTTACCTGCATTCAACGTATAATTCTCATACCATGAAAGGAACCAGACTATCTCTTCCTTCCAGCCTCGGTTTGGTTACATTGGGTCAAATAGAAGAAAAGCAAGATAGCCGCACCATGATTATGGTGAATTGGAGTCGCATCCCTGTGTGTTACTGTGTAGTGCACATTTCAGGTGATACATAATTGCAATTTGCCAGACCATGGGCAGGCAGTAGCTGTGTGTAAGATCAATGCAATGAGTCTATTGAACTCTTCCACAACATGCGGGGCACTTATACACACTTATCCTGTTCCCCATGTTGGGAGTCAAAAAGCCCAAAAAGGAATTGACTCCCAAAATGGTGCAGATGTCCACTTTGTAGAGGTGCGTTCCACATCTGCAGGGGGTCAATAGGGGTTTCATGTCATGACCAAAACAGAGTCTGCAACACACTTTACAGAAATACTATGTGCAAAAATGAGTTAGTGGCCTGACATTTCGACTAGCAGAGTCTTTCTCGAAGGATAAATGACAACACAACACACGTAAGCATGTATACAATATTATGTGGTGAACAGTTGCACCTCTGATAGCTATGTATGGACTGTTGAGGTCTCCTTGCTTACCAGCAATACCCAGCATGGACGTTCATACTTAACTATCCGTAGTCAGAAATCGGAGCCAACATCCGGCATAAATAACTAAATACCTCTAGAAAATGTAATTGTCTGTTGTGCTTGCAACAGAATTCCAAGGCTTGCTGAATATGTCCACAAAAATGTACTACATCATCACAGCATATAAATTTGGTAGAATTCCAAACTGTCCCATGAATTAGAGATTGATTGGTCATGCAACGGCAGTCTGTCTTCCCTTTCTCTTGACATGATAAAGCAGCTGGACCAATGCGGCTGGGGTCATTCCCTGGATACGACTTGCCGCTCCAATCTAACAAAAAGAACGTACAAAATGCAAGAGAGATTAAATCTTCAGTATCCAATGACATAGGGTTGCCTTAAGAACCTGAAGATGAGCTGAGTATACTGTTCGAATTGTCGAGACCACACCAGCTCTTTTCAGAGTCAACACTCCTCCCAAAAGAGATAAACACATGGTTGTACCCACAAGTTTACTATTTATAGTTATTTCTCACCCGGACAACATTGTTCATTGTCAAAGGCCAGTTTCCACACTGTAACCCAACATACACATGAAATAACAAACCTGTGAAAGTTTTAGCTCGATTGGTCATCAGAGTTATACAAAAAAATTGTGAGTTATGGTTTTCAATGCACATTTTGACCATGCACCAAACCTCTGGCAAAAAAATAAACAAATTTTTGTCGGTTTTTCTCTAAAAACATGACCTCTGGAGTTTGATGAAATTTTCACAGCTTGGTTGCACTATTTGTATATTGAAAACTAGAAAATGGAAATTAAGTCACTTTTCAAAAAAACATTATATGTATTTTCCTTTAACAGTTATAAGCTGAATTCTGCTGTAGAGAAGATAAAGTGGGCACGAGTCACAATAGGTTGAAATATTCCCAACTAGGAATACAACCAATCAGGAAATTCGAGTTTGCAGAAATAATCAATCATAAAAATAAACATTTAAAAAGTATTACCTGTCAAAAATAACAACCAGGAAAATATTTATGTGTCCATTTAGAAAAATTATAAATAGTTTTCACATGTTCAGAGGAACTTTTGACACGGCCAACGGAGTGGACCTAGCTTTTTTATGTTTTAGATTCTTACCGTGTGTGGTCTCACTGCGGAGAGTTTAGCAACAGCTTCTGTGGACAACGTTAGACTGTAACAGAAACAAAACACAACATAGGGTTAGGTAGATAGGGATAGGTTTACCATGCTCTCTAAAATACTTGGCCACAATCCAGGGCCTATTTTCACAAAGCCTGTAAGCATAAACACTTATTAAGCCTGGGAAAAACTTACTTATTAGAAACAGTTTACCAGCCCAATTTCATAGCATTTACACTGTTGCGACATGTGCTCCACTCATTTTTTGCTTAGAGAAGAATGTGATAAGCTTTTTTCTAGCTTTAACTGGTTATGAAATTGGGCAGGGATGTCCACACTTTTTTTTTACCAAGTTGATTTTTTAACTGCATATTTTCCAGCTTCATAAGACTTTTCAGTAAAATTATGATATCCAAAGATGCCTGGGTACGCAATGCTAAATAACCAATAATAAAACTGTGTTTTTTTGGTTTTTTTTAAACTGGTAACCGCTTACCTGTGATAGTCCAGGTCTGCAGGGAGGACCAGGGATTCATCTTGCTTGACTTGGTCGATGATGTTCTGCTGTTGATGTTTTAAGGGGGCATAAATACCTGCCGATATTACACAAAAATATGATCAATAATAATAATGGACATTTATATACATTGTAGCACCGGTAACTGCCCGGTCACTGGGTCATTAACTTCATTCCTTAAACCATCTCAGCTCCCTGGGGATTACACAACCTATGCTGCTAAATATACAGTGCACCAAGCTAAATCAATCACAAGAGCTATCTTTGCCTTCTCAGGTACCCAATTACTCCTTGGTGAAGACAAGCAATGATAATTAAGTTTGTTGCTCAAGAACATTGTCATAACTGGGATTCAAACTCATAACCCAAAGACTTAGCCACCAGAGCCCAATTTCATAGAGCTGATTAAGCACAAAAAGTAGCCAATATACCTGGGCCCAATTTTATAGCTCTGCTTACAAACAAATTCTGTGCTTGCAATCACCATTTTCCGCTTACTGAGCAAGCGCAGAATTTCTGCACTAGCTGTATAAGCGTAGAATGCCTTGTAACTTGGACTAAGCAAGCACACAAGCAAAAATTCCCTGCTAACCCATGAAATACTCTTGACGTAAGCGCGGATCTGCCTGTTTCCGTAAGCGCAGATTCTTTGATTACAGTAAACAGAGCCATGAAATTGGGCCCATGTTACATACAGTGTACCATCTGTGACTGGTATCCTACTTCATTACTATTCATGTAGTATATTGGTTTTGTTAATTTGTTTCTTCTGTAGTGCTGTGACTGCCTTTATTTTGGTGGACGTGTGCGCTTTTATAAGTATTCAGTATTATTACTTTTGCTTAACAGAAAATCTTTCAGTAAAAGTATCTGCTGAAGCAGCTCTGTGAAATTGGGTCAGGAGCTTGAGTCCGGTGAAAAATACAAAGAAGAGAGGTTGAACACAAGCCTGTTATGACCGAAAATGTACTTTCCCCAAGAGTTGACTACAGTTGGGCTTTCCACAACAGACAAACTATTTGTTTGAATTGACGTTTCCTACCTTCAATCTTCAGCCTCATAGCCACATTCTTGTCTTCAGCTAGCTTCGTCAGACGAGGCTCTGCCACTGCAAGGTGGTCTAGGGTTACGTTTGGGTCATGAAGCATCTCCAAAGCACTAGAGTTTGAAAAAATTTGAAATTTTTGCAATGGCAATAATTTCTATAAGCATTTATTTGTTTGTTATTGGGAAAAAAAGTTACAAAAGGGAAGTAAATGTGCTAAGAAGAAAACAGTACATGTAGGTTGTAATAATCCATAAAATTTGATGCTGAGAAAAATTGTACTAATTCTGGCATATAATCATTACCCACTTACATGCAGAACCTTGTGAGGAGAGAAGAGGCAATATACCTTTATCATTGTATGGCCATCTTGATTTTCTCCCATGCAAATCAATGTTACCAAACCGAGGTTGGAAGGAGATTTAGTCTGGTTCCTTTTTGTACAATGGTCATTACCATTCATTACTGTTATGGGATACAGGGAACATGACCACAATGGTGGCAGCATGATACAAGTCTATGGATCACTCTAGTACCTTAATTTATCAGGGCTTGTATCGGACAGTGCTGTTTCCACACCCAGTCTCTCTATCCCTTGTTTCCATTTAGCACGTGTTAATCTGACGGAGCGTAGCATTTTCATTCCTTCATCGAGTCTCTCTGTCAGGGACCTGGTTTTGTAGTATCTGTTATCACCAACACAACCAGCTTCATAACCTATCACAGAAAAGAAAACATTTGGTATGCTTTTCAGGCCTTCAACATTGTTCTTGAAGGAGTATCAGCAAAATCACAGGGCACCACAACTATTGCTGAGCATGTCGTGGGTTAAATCGAGACCTTTCATTTATCATTGACATCTGAAACAATTTGTTCACAATTTGTTAAGGAATTAAAGAGTGGGACGAAGTCTTGAACGTTCGTTTAAAACCATGCAATAAAGGACCAAGATGAAGCCCTTCATAAATGCCTCTTTTTTTGTTAAAGACCGTATTAATGTAAAAATCATTAAACTTTTCTGTAAATTTTCACTTCCTGTCACGTCCACAGGCTCTGTTTTTCTTGATTAACACAATTTGTATTAGTGTTGGTAGATGGGCTGCTCCAACTCTGTTTCAAAGAAAGTTTATCTGACAGGCACCATAGAAATTATCATGAAGAGCTTGGGAAAGGAGGCTTTTTTCCCTTCATACTGTAGATGAAGGGAGATTTCCTTGAAGTTGGTATAATCCCATAAAGTCACTTTGATATCTGAACTGTCTGCTATAATAAGTGTTCAACAGGCTCAAAATATACATGTTATGTGTTTTTTAGGCCAAGTAGGAGTGGCACAACTGCAGTAAACCCTCCGGATGGACGGCAACTGGTGTGCATGCTGTATTAACTCAAATCATACACAGCCCTGTGTTACCAACGAATGAGGTCAAAGTTGAAAGATCTAAAAACTAATAGGTATATATCCAGCCTTTGTCCCAGTATGTACCTCTGTGGGTAAGCCGTTGGTCAGCATTGTCTGGTCTCAGTGTCATTCGGAATTCTGATCGGCTGGTGAACATGCGATACGGTTCAGATGTACCCTGGGTAATGAGGTCATCGATCAGGACACCGATGTAACCCTCAGTCCGGCTGACGGTGAAAGCGGGTCTGTTACTAGACAGTAAGGCTGCGTTGATACCTGCTACAATGCCCTATGGAATGATAAATAAATTCAAAATTGATTTCCATATCCAATATCAATCACAACAAATATTATACAAGTGAATGGAAACAACCATCTCTTTAGATGAACTCCTACTCCCTGGCCAGGCCCTGTCCAAATTCTTTGGAAACTCAACATAGCAATATTCGGACTCTGATAAGTTTGGTATGTCCGTCAAAACGGCAGGAGTTGGTGATTTTGGTGTATGGTAACAAATCTACAAATAATAATTAGGGAAGGGGGGCAAAACAAAAAGGATATATTTGTTTGGAGGGGAAAAAAAGGATTTCCGGTTAAAAACGGTTAAAAACAGACAAATCACATTCCTGTATATAGCACTTTATCACGCCCAATTGGCGTCTCAAAGCTCTCAGCAGTTGGATTTTGAAGGGTTGGGGATGGTTAGGGTGACACAAACCTGTGCAGCAGCCTCCTCATAGCCAGTGGTACCGTTGATCTGACCAGCAAAGAATAAATTCTGCAGTCTTTTTGTCTCCAGTGATGGCTTGATCTGTCTTGGATCCATGAAATCATATTCTACACCATAACCTGTGAATGGAAATGTTTCAAGGTTTCAGAGCCAGAGATGCTGATCAGGCTTGAAGTTTGTACGGCGGCACAACTGTGTTCATGTGTGCGTATATGCATTCACTACAGTATCATATTGCATACTGGCATAGTTTATGCATCATTCAACATTACTTTATAAGATGATATTGAACAGTCAGACAGTAGGAGGGTTGACTGTGTGCTATGTAGATGTATTCATCACATGATATCA
>JAUELU010000064.1:4614161-4629318 GCA_032357145.1 Evasterias troschelii | reverse complement strand
CTTTTGACCCACCCACCCACAATTTCGAAAAAAAAAATCGAAATTTTTAAACATTGACTATTATGAATGGCCCCTAATAGGGAGACCCCCAAAATAGGGCTAGATAGCTCAGTTCAGGTAGCTACCAACTGAATCCAATTCTTTTTATCTGGATATCCAATTGGAATGAATTTGACAGTTTGGTAAGGGAGGGCCCTGTTAATGAGTTATTTTGTCACATGCTTGCATCAAAACTCAAATGTGCAAGTTGTTTTCTACTGTCTGCTCAAAAGCGGGCCAGCTCACACTTGTGTGTAAATTCACTCATTTTCATTGTTCAAAGGCAATTCTGATTACAAAAAATTTGATAATGACAAGGCCCTTATGAGTTTTTACAAAACATATTTTCCTTACATTATCAAATCATTTCAGTAAACTAGCTCAATACAGTTCCTATTGGCTTCTGTTAAAGCATTTGAAGAAAGTTTTCATGAAGTGGGAGTGGCTACAGAGTAATTTTGTATTTTTACAAGGACTTTCAAGGACTTTCAGTCACCCTTTTCCACATTTTCACACTCTTTTACTTTTGATCACCAAATGTATTAGGAAAAGGAAATTCCTTATATCTATGGGTGAATAGATGTTTATACTTTTTTGATGTATAGCAACCTTTGTTGGGAA
Source organism: Evasterias troschelii (assembly GCA_032357145.1). NCBI lineage: Eukaryota > Metazoa > Echinodermata > Asteroidea > Forcipulatida > Asteriidae > Evasterias > Evasterias troschelii. The sequence continues at coordinate 4,628,658 of JAUELU010000064.1, read as the reverse complement.
CTTTGTTGTGAATTGAAGGACAAAGTGGGAACAAAAAAGAGTTCAAATTCCAAGTTTTTAGATAATTTTTACATTTTGGGGTAGTTCTATGAGCACGTGCATTCTTGCAAGAACAAGTTTGCCACCACCCAAAATCCTGAAGATCACCATATAAATCCAAACATTATGTGAGTAGAGCTTTGCATTAGTTCTCTCCTGTACCACCAGGGCTATTTTCCGGGCCCTCCAGTCTTCCTGTCTCAAGAAAAATCAAATCTCTGGCTGTGCTCTGTGGTCATATGGGTCAATATGGCTGCATAAGGTGTCCTTGCATGCCTGCAGCTTAAACATATTGTAGCTGCCTTTTTCACAATTCAGCTTCTCAGCTGCAAGGATGATGAGTCTCCCTTTGCTTTTATTTTAATAAAATGTTATATTTTTACAATTTATTTCTACAACTTAAATTAAAGATGTTCTGTACAACAGATTGCAGGAGGGAGGAGTTTGCTTTTTGGGTGAGTCCAGTTGCACCGATGCTCATAGCTCTGAGGAGTTAGCGGAATGGAAGAAGAGATGGGAGTACCGTATGATGAAGAGAAGAACAGCCAAGGAACAGGGATTGTATCCACTCACTGAGAATGACCTTCTGGAAATGCAAAATGCTGGACAGCATATGGTAGGTTTTCACGCAGTTTGCTTGAACTCCTTGTTACTTTTACAGTATACTGGTCCACATCCTGTGAAACTCAGAACAATAGTACTCTTTGTTGAAATTTCCTCAATGTTAGTAAATATTCGCCTCACGACAGACAGTGTGTATTGCCAGAAAAGATGGGTGCCTTCAATTAGCTTCCCCCAGTCGACCCAGGGGTTGATTTCACAAAGCACTAAGATTCATCTTAAGATGAGTTGTCGGTATTACCATAGTGATTTGTATTGTGACATCACTCTTTGCTAAGCAACTGCAATGGATTTGCAGGTAGGATCAATCTTAACTCTTTGTAAAACCGAGCCCAGGTCTGCCCCAGTGCGTTTGATAAGCTTTGACGTCATTGATGTGGCTCACCTGGGTGAGCTAGTACCACTCCGGCAGAAAAGTATAGCTTTCAATGAAATAGTGTGAAGAGTTGGTGTTATATTACTCTGTTTTTGTCCATACACGATGTGTATTAAGCACTGTACTCTACTCAGTACTTTCTTGATTTCTGTGAAAAAAACCCACAGGCATATCATTCCGGCGAGATTCGAACCCAGAGCTTTTGCCATGCGGGAGCAGATGTCTTACATTGAGTCCACCGAGATAGCCCGGTGGCTAGAGAGAATTTGAATCCTTTATTTTTTGCAGCTGGTACTGCAACAGTTTATAGATGTTTATTTTGCATCTGGGATCGCCCTATGTGTATTAAACACTTTATACTCAGACTCAATAGAGAATTTCTGTTGCTTAAATTATGAGACTTAATAAGACTTGATTTTTCTTGAGGGTTTTGTCTCGATTAAGATTTTTACTCTGTTTGTTTTCCAGATGACTACATCACTTCCAACAGGAGTCACCATGGAATGCTCAGAGGAGGAGTTGACTAAAGTCTTGGAAGTAACTGGGGCATCAAAAGAGACTTGTACATTTAAGTTTGATATCACAGCAACAAAAAAGGTAATTCCTGTTTAATTAAACTTCCTTCCAATTGCTGAAAAAACAGCAAAACCTGTAACAGTATTTTCACAAGAATGTCAAACCCACCCACATTTAGTGAGGGTACCAACCGCATCTCTGGACGCAGCATTCCCGAACACAACCCTCAGAAATCTGAGAACTGATTCATGGCATGAATCGTTTCTCAGATCCATTTGTTTTGAAATTATCTAAACCATATTACTTCCAGGGGAATCCTTTCTTAAAGTAATTTATAAAATGAACAGTTGCAGTGTTTCTCACCAAGTAAGTTTTTTATGGTCAACAACTTTTTGCAGTATTTACCAATCTATGACCCTACCGTTAATAATAACAATTTTGTTGGCAAGATTACTGAATTGTAATCTGGATCTTTTTCTTGATTGAATGCTACATTTGCCAACTGAGGCTCAAAGAGAGGTATCACAACCCCTTACAACCCTGGTACACCCAGAACATAAAGTACAGAAGGAAAGTAAGGATTGTTTGGGAGAAATATTGTTAAACCTTCTAGCTTTTTGAAATTTGTTTTTTATAAATGTATTGTTTTATTCTAATGTTCTGTTTTCATTAGAATTTAAAACATTCACTAACTTAAGTGTGAAGCTGAGCTACATTACTAAATTTCTATATGTTTTATTGCTTGTTTTCTTTTTAGAATCCATTGAAGAAAGTTTGCCTGCTCCGTGATGATCACCGGAAGTATTTCTGCGTGCCCAACCCTAAGGATCATAGAGTTAAGCTGCAAGAGTGCCCTGGCAACTTTCTGATTCTGATAGCTCAGGATGCAACTGCCAGTGCAAGATATTGTGTCAGCATTGAATTTGAGTCGAGTGGCATAGGCTCCTTTAACCAGTTGGTGATGTTTGATTTTGGCAGAAGGCCAATGGTAGTCCGGGAAATAAGGGTTAGTTTCTTTAAATACTTCATATCATTTTATTGGTTTTTATGTTTTTTCTTTTAAGTGCACTTTCTTTGTTAATGGAGAAACAGGAATTTATGTGTCCACTTGATAAACTAATCCCCTTTAGCTCCTAACTGTTTGTGTCTTTCTTAAATAGTTTTTTAAAAGAATCAGAAAATTCTTCTTGTATTTCACCTAAGGTTGACGTTGGTTCCAAAGCGCTGCAAATGTCAAAAAAACAAGATGAAGTTCTCCCTGTATCTGCCTTGAAAAATAACTGCACAGTTGTCAAATTTACCGACGAATTGAAGACAGAACAACAGACTTTTGACGAGAAAATACTGGAGAAGTACAAAGCTCCGACATTGCTCAGTAGAGATCATGGCTGTTTAGAGCCACTCAGTCGTGACAACTACAAACAAGTCATGCATCAAGCTCTTTATCTGGAGGAACATGAGTACGACAAGAGGATTTCCAGGTTGGTGTCAAAACAGCAGTATTTTATACAATTATCTTAGCATCAAAGTGTCCCTGGAGGCACAAAACTAATTTTCATTCATCAAAAAATTAACATCATAATGATCATTTTGAATTGAAAAATACCCAACTTACATTCAATTTTATACATTTCTAGAACTTTTCTAGAACATTTTTCACCTCACAGAGTTAAAAAATAGAAAATTAAAAATCTACCATGATGATTACCTAGGGTGATGACTTTACTATGGTCTGCCAACTTGCTTTAAAGAAAAAGGAGCAAGTAGTTTGAACGTTGAAGTAAATAATTGAAGTCACTAGAAATTCAAAGCCTTTTTTAATAATGTTGTGAAATTAAATTGAGGGGGTCGAAAGCCTGGTTCATTTTATATGGGGATGTGAAAGTTTAAGGTAATTTCCTTAATAAGCATTAAGCAAACTGCACAGACTAATTGTGTGTATCCAAAAGTTGATATCTAATTTCATGTAAAACATGAATCAGATTGAAAGGAAAAGCGCCCTTCTTTCATATTTTGTTCCTACTTTTTTACACCATCACATCCCCCCAATGTCTTTTCCCTTTCTGCTTGAAGGTTCACAACACCAGGTACATTGAAAGTTTCAGGCCAGGCTGTGCTGCAGGACTGTACACAATATGCTCAAGACGGACATTTGTTTGCCTCAGTCAGTCTCAAACAAGCTCTCATAGATGACACAGTGGCCAGTCAGATTTTCATCAGGAATGCCCAGAGTGTGCTACTTGAGTTTATTGATTCTGATAAGGTTAGATATTTGGAAATCAAATTTGTATGTAAACCCATGGAGCTGCTTAAAGCAGAAAAAGTAGCTAAGCACAACAAAATTATGCTTACCAGAATAAGATTACCAGCCAGTACTCCAGTACTTGACCCTAGTAAGAAGTAATAATCCAAAAGGGAAACTGAACAATTTGGGGTTGAACAAAGAACTAATTGTCTGGAGTGGGACTTGAACCAATGACCTCTGGATTAACGTGTCGGCGCACCACCAACTGAGCTATCAATCCCTATGCTGGCAGACTCCCTATTTTGTCAAAATGATACTAAATAATAAGGATTTTTCTCTTTTTATATTAATATGGAGTTTTCTTTTCGAAAACAGTTGGTACATTATGAAGCTGCCATACTTCCCAATCAGACATTAGGGAATAAGGAGGAGGAGGTGTTACTCATCAAGCTCAACAGGGAATGTATCGCTGACCAACAACTCCAAGATGGAATGGAGCTTAATGTTAAGATCCAATTTCAGCTCAATCGGGCTCCGTTTTGTGTCAAGCACTTTGCCATAGATGAGCTACAGAACATGGATTTGGTGTTACCACAAGTTGATGGGCCACAGATGTAAGTTTATGATGATATCCCAGAAGTTAAACCCAGATCCCTCCGGGTTCTCACTGGGATCTTGACGAGATCCCGGTTTCTTATTAGGATTCCGGTTTCTTATCCAGATCTGATTTAAGTCATTTGGAAGAACCAGGATTCTCGGCGTGATATTTACAATTTTTGTTAGCAGGAATTTGGGACAAGGAACATTTTCAGATTTTTTTGTTGACAATTTAAATATTTCTTTATTCACAGAATTCTACAAACATTTTGCAAACATTCCTAATAAGGATTATCACAAGGACTTTTGAGATAAAAAAAAAAACGAAATAAATGTTGTGCTGTTGAATTTCGGCTACTTTTAGGGGACCTATACAACAATCACAAGTTCAGTACAAAATTAAAGTATCACTCGATGATACCTAGATTTAGATCTTGACAGTACCTTACATCTAGTATATAAATACCTAATTATTTGTACCACGGCAGGGTAATGCTTTCAACCAAATCTTAAATTCTCTTGATTCACCTTTTCAGGCTACCTCCATGCCCTGCATCAGTTGTAGGTGCTGAGAAAACCAACGCACATCAAAAGCAAATCATTGAATTCATTAGTAAACACGGCGGTAGCGAAGCGCCCCCGATGCCTGGAGTTGGACCAGTCCTTGTGTACGGACCCTTTGGAACAGGAAAGACCTCAACAATGGCGATGGCAGTGACGGACATCCTAGAAAAACGACCATCATGTAAGATTCTAATCTGCACACACTCAAACAGGTGAAAGAGTTTTTTAGTTTTCAATACAAATAACTCTGATAAGAAGTATAACTATTATACAGTAAACGTGTTGGTACAACCAACTGTAAATAGCCTAAAAAATAAGACCACCTTTTGAAATGAAATCATGGGTTAGCTTTATTGTAGAAATCTTCATTTGTATAGGATTAAAACAATCAAACAGTTCAAAAAACCTGAACTAGACTTTGCCTTTAAATAACCATAATTGCTTCTCCTCAGCCATGAGAACATTCCTGCAAAAAAAGATTAACAACACTGAACATAAGTACAATGTAAGACCCTCTAATTATCAATCACAGACCCATTGCACAACAGGCAGCGCACACGCGCGCGTCTCCTGTCCGCATTTTTGGAGTCAAAATGTGCACAAAAGGAATTGACTCCCAATTGTTGTTGATTGTGAGGCGCTGTGTCTTTGTTGAGCGCCATTAAATGTCTTGTATTATTATTATTATAAAAAGGCGGAAATGGTACACGCGGATAGGCATCTCCGAACAATGCACGTCTGCCTTTTCTGCCTTTTCATGAGTCAAATCCTTTTGAATCCCAAAATGGCAGAGGGGAGATGCACGTGTAAGTACGCTGCCTGTTGTGCAATGGGTCTATGCTATGAAAATTTTTTATTCAACCAGAAAATGCAGTTCATTTAGATTGTTGGGTAGAAAATTTGCTGTTAAATAATATGAATTGATATTCTTCTCTTTCATGCAGTGCTGCCGACTTGTATCTTAGAGATAATGAAAAGTTCAGCATGATCCGGATGTATGCAACGATCCGTAAAACAAGCTCCATCAACCCTACAGTCCTTAAATATGTTCTCAAGGATGAAAATGGTAACATACGCCTTCCTGATGAAGCAGAAATCCATAAGTGCCAGGTTGTTGTGACAACATTTACCACAGCAGTGCATCTGGTTTCAGCTGGCCTTCAGGGAAGCTTCTCTCATATCCTGGTTGATGAGGCTGGTCAGGTTCTTGAAGCTGAAGTCTTGATAGCGTTGGCCTTGGCAACCAAAGATACATGTGTTGTGTTGACTGGTGATCATATCCAAATGGGTCCCAAGGTATGTTTTGTTTTCATCATTGAAAACGACCAATTTCAACAACATACCATTGTTGTGTCTGTGTGCATCTACAATTAAGCCTGGGCGACTAGTGAAACTTGCTACTCGACTAGTCGCGCCCCAAATAATCACGACTTTGACATTATAGTTGCGACTAATTTTAAATTTCCATGATGCATTGCGGTATGCCGTAGGCCCAATATAGTGAAATTAACGCTGAAAGGATTGAAGGATAATTGTGTCACTGATGTCTGATTGTGTTTCGTAAGTAAATTATGTTGTCATGAATAGTTGTGAGCAACACAATCGGTTCACAAAGCAAGTAGTCGCGACTATTTTTATAGTAGTCTTGACGGCGCAATTAACCGAGTAGTTGAAAAACGGTAGTTGTGACTCTACTAAGCAGTCAAAAGTTGCGACTTTGACACTAGTCAAACTAGACACCCTAGCCTTGTCAAGGCCTTCGTGGCTCGGACAGCTTCATAGAGCCGCGATCCCATGCGACTGAAAGGGGAGACCACACACTTGAGTGGCGAAGCCAAGAGGGCATTTGTCCAACTTGTTTTCAGTTTCTAATGTGTTTCTTTATAATCTAAATTTTTGCTACCCAAACAATAGCAAAAGTTCAACCATCAATCAGAAGCGAATAGTGCATGTTTGCTTCATGAATAATTCATCAAACAAACCGCAAACAAGTTGGAAAAGGTCCTCGCATGTGGTCTTCCTTTCCAGTCACTCCGCTGATGTTTACAAAGCTGTCCAAGCCACGATGGCCTTGTCAAAAGGCTATAGTCGTCCAGGCTATCTACAATCATTGACTGATTTAATGTTTTGCCTGTTGGCAAGGCAAGATGTATACAGAAAAGCATGTGGTGAACACCTATTTCTGTGAAATATTAATAGATTGTTAGTAAAATTCTCAAGGGGAACCGTTGGATCAATGCTTATGCCAGCCTTTTTTTAGTAAAAAAGATTAGAAATGACAATTAAAACTGCAACTATATTATTGTAGTGAATTTTATGAGAACACTCTCCTTTCTTAAAACGAAGTATATACCTTGTGTGCTTTATAGTCACCATTCACATCGTTAAATTCTTTCAATGTAGATTTACTCAAAACAAGTTCGAGACGCCGGTTTGGACAGTTCTCTGCTGCAGCGTTTGTTGCTGACAAAGGCATGCAAGCAGAAGTTCCTGACGTCAAACTACCGTACGTGCCAGCCGATTTTGGACTTCATCTCCAAGACATTTTACAAGCAGAATCTGAAGGCTGGGATAGAACACCTGGAGCATCCACACTTCAAGCCGATGATGTTTTGCGAGGTGAAGGGAGTTGAACACCACTTAGGAACGTCCTACACTAACTCCCATGAGGTTTGTATATGTACATTATACATTTTATCAAATAATAAACCACAGGGAAACTGACTGGGTAAATTTTAAAAGATTTTAGGTTGAACAAAGAAAAAATAGGTAATAGCGGGATTTGAACCAACGACCTCCGGATTAACCTGCCAGCACTTTACCAACTGAGCTATCTAGCCCTATGTTGGCGGTCTCCCTATACACATAGAGTTTAAGCCATCCAGTAATTTACCATAATCCGAACTACAACGTTCGTTCTTTCCCCTCTTCAAGAAGTTCATCAATTGTTTTGGTTCTTACAGGCTTGTATCAGAAGTGTTGGTCGCAGTCTCCCCTCTTCATGTACTTGTGCATGTTGAAGAGCAATCGCTTTGATTTGTTCTCATCTGAAGATATTGTTTGTTTACATAGCAAACACCTTTGTTTACAGGTTTCCTCAGGCTTGGAAGCTGAACATCCTTGGTTTCATAATAATAATAACAATGATGACAATAATATATGTTAATTTTTGCATCTGAGAATGAATATAATTTTGTTTTTACCCTACACGATGTGTGTTAAGCACTGTATATTCAGTACTCGGCGGCGGCACCAAACTTGTTAATCTTGGGGGGGCAAGAGGGGGGCAAACTTTAGAGGGGGAAAACAAAAATCTATAATGAAATTTTGTACTGCAGAAAAGCATTGACTTACCACTTTGACGGACTTACACCAGCGTTATTCTTGAGTGGTGGTATCTGGGACATTTACGTCAATATTAACTTCAATCCTGGGGTGTTTGTGTTTGGGTTCAGGATTCTCATTGCTACATTCAGAATCAGATCTGTGCCATCATGGAGGTTGTTAGGATTTCTTGCAAAACTTTCTAATATCCATTTTAACTAACTGTTTTACTAACGTGTTTAAGCGCAACAACTAGCAGTAGGCACAGCACTCCTCAATCCACGTGAACATCACGTTAATGTCGTGTGTACTGCATTTATAAGCCTACAATTCACTCCAGAAATAGGATTTTGCACTGTGTAAATTTGACGTGTTGTGCAAACTGCCTGTACAACGGCTGCTTGCGGTTTTGGGCAGACAATGCATTTCTATTTATAGCAAGTTTCCAAGCTTGTACAGATAAATAAATCCACATTCTAAAACCACTGCCGGAGATGGAAAGTGTATTGGGCATTTTTGATGGTGCCAGCTAATTATGATGGATGAAATTGAGTTTATATTTACAGCACAAACAACATTGTAACAAATTGGGTGCAATGGTTTTAAACTCAATTTCAGCCATCAGGGAAAAAACTGGGGGGGGGGCAAACAAAATAACTGGGGGGGCATTTGCATATTGAGTTTCCGTTGACTACCTAAAAACAATTTTTTAACTACCTAAACTTAATTTGTAAAATAAAAACAGTTAAAAATGAAAAATTTAAAAGAATTTAATACAATTCATAGGAATCAGACTTCCTCTAGCCATTGGGTTAGCTTGGTGGTCTAATGGTAAGACATCTGCAGTAGCATCTCAAAGATCATGGGTTCGAATCCCACCAAAGTGAGATGCCTGGTTTTCTTTTATTGGACTTGGGGGAAAATATACAGTGCTTAAAACACATTGGTGTAATGTCAAAAACCAAATAATGTTGGTATTTAAAAAATATATAAAATTCCAGAACTTTTTGGAGCTTCTTGAGTAATAATGTTCCTTTGAAAATATTTTTGCTACATTAAAACCTTGACTTAACAAAGAAAAGACAACAAAGGTTCTCATAATAGCTTCCATGATTTTTATGTTGTCGTGCGAGAAAAATTAGTAGGCACCCACAGGTGAAAATTTACCATGGTATGCTGGAATCTCACAATGCTCGGACTCCCTCCCATTGAGCTGAATATGACGACTAATGGCGGCAGCCTGCCATTCTTGTATTTGTTTATATTCATTAATTTCATTTTAAAAACATTAAACATAGTACAAAATCAAACATTAAGTATGCCAACAGGACAGAGGTCTGGATTTTACGAGGCAAGTTTTCCAGTACCTGTTATCGTTTTTTTGTACAGGTGAAACAAAGTGTATCAAGAAGCTGCATAATCCCCATGCTCGCAATACACATTGGAAATTAGTCTGGGCGTGAATCAAAGACACCTGCAAGTCAGCAAAAAATTGAGAAAAATCAGAAGTTGTTACAGGTATTAAAAAATGTCCGCCTTAATTAGTCTGTTAAAAGAATTGTTCTGTTTTCACATTAGACTCTTGAGGTAGTAAGGCAAGTGCAGTTGCTGAAGAATGGATGGCCTGAACAATGGGGAGACTTCCAGGACAATGTTGCTGTTGTGGCTGCATACACCATGCAGGTATGATGCTTAATCAGCATTTAGAGTATAGTTATATTTCACAGAGAAGTGAAGGGGGACAAGCTAAAAGAAACTAAAGGAAACAGGAGCATTGTCTTTGTCAATATCATGAACATTTACTGGCAATGCTTGGGGCCTAAAACTTGAAGGTTAGGGTCATATATAGGCAACAATTTATCAAGAAAAATACAATAATACAAATACAAGTTTCAGCTGAATACAACGTCTACTTTCTGAGGAAACAGCAAAAAATGGTCGCAGCGTTTTCACACAAATTTCGAACCCATAAAGCGAGTGACAGTGGGTGTCAACCACATCTCTGATCGCACCGTTTGTGAACGGACACCAACCCTCAGAAATCTGAGAAAGGATTCATGCATGAATCGTTTCCCAGAAGCAAACATGTTTTTGGTGAAAAATTATCCAAACCATATTACTTTGAAGGGAATCCATTCCCCAAACAGCTGTGGTGCATTTCACCATATGGTCAAATTGTTTGGAGTATTTACCAATCTTTGACTCATAAAACCGATTTGGAAGTTGAACCAAACTCGCTGAAACTTCTTATCCTTCTTAGTGACAAACACCAGACAGGTCCAAAGTATTTTGTGATTACAAATTTGCTTTTAAGCGTTGCCTTCCATTTTGTGGAAAACAATAAAATTAGACAACTGTTTGAAAGATCTTGAGAAGATTTTGAAAACAAACGTTTCTTTTTCTCAAAAAATAAGTACAAGTGGACTTACAGTTGTATTCAAGGTTATGAGGCGTTTTAGAGAACAAAGACTATCAAATAAAATATAGAGAGAAATATAATCAAGTTTATTTGTGTACTCGATGGAAAACCATAATTTAATACAATGGGCCAGACCATAGTCATAGACTAAAAGGCCATACCATAAACTAAATACTAAATGTAAAATAAACCAGAAATGTCAACCTTGGTAATAAAGTAAAGCACAGAAAAGTAAATTTAACTTTACAAAGACAACAGTTTAAATAGAAAGTACATTGAAAAACTAATAAAATCCATTGAGGAAATGATGGTGCAAGTTTTGCGAACAATCAAAACTGATTGAGGTCTATTATAGATTTCTTTTGGGGAAAACAACCAAAATTTGCAAGAGTGTAATTCTAAACTTTGATATCAAGGTTGATTACAAGTAACTCGATCATTGATAGTTTCAGGTACAAATCACACTCCAAATGGTTTTCCTTAATTTATTCAACCAAACTCAACTTACATCAATCAATCAATCAATCAATCAATCAATCTATCAATCTATCAATTAACTCATCACTTATTTGCAGGTGCGCCAAATCCGAGAGTATTTGAGGAAGGAAGGACTTCGGAATGTGACAGTTGACACTGTGGACAATGTCCAAGGTATATTTTCTGCACCTGTTCTTTTTTCAATCTTTTACCATTAATCATCAGGCCGGTTAAAAAAAATGTTGGATTACCCTTGAAATGTCGGTCACATTAAAAAAAAGAAATTATAAAAATCTCTGTTTCTCCTGTTTTCCATTCAAAATTTTGATTTTTAATGAATATTATTCTTACAAGAATGTAAATAGTTTTACCCTTTGTTTAAAATATAGATGACTGACACATACTTTAAGCGATTGATTGATATATTTTTCACCATAACCAACCGGGCAATCATAAACAGTAAATATAAAAATGCATGCATGTTTTAGTTTAGAGTTTTCCTTGGTGTATTTGTAGTGCATGGACATTTTAAACAAACAAAAAACAGCGCAAATAAAGTGCAAAACATTGTAACATAGGCATAGCCTGCGTTAATTGTTTTTTGCATCATAAAAATATTGAAATATATTTTTAAAAAATGAAATAAGAGTGTAGAAAATAGGGGCTATCCTGATCGCATTGTACACTTATTTTTTTAGTCTCTAACGCATGTGCAGACTGTGACGTCAGACTTGTAGAGATTTGTAGAAAGCATGCAAAAGCCAAACATCTTTTATCTTCCATTTTACATTTGTAACTTACACTTTAGATTTAACATTTCAAAGTGCAAACATATCTACTTCACTCTGAAATATTTATGCAGCGTATTTTACACATTCTTTGAAATAAAAAAATAAAATAAAAAAATGACCAACCGACCTATGAACAAAATTAGTGAAAGTGCAATCCAACATATATAATTTTAAGCTGTATGTAGCCATTTTATTTAATTCTCCTTTTTGAATCAATTCAGCAATTTCCTTCCTTCTTTTTTAGTACAATGAGAATTATAGACATTAGATTGAAACAAATAATTTGAAAGAAACTAGATGTCAGTCATTCTCCCTGGAGAGTGTCTGAGGGCCAGTATCATAACATTTTAATGAAAGGATGGTGTGTTTTTTAACTGTTGGCTTTGTTTAACTGTGAAGGAAATTTTGAAATGGATTTTAAAGTTTGTTTCTGATTAACGATGAACCGATTGAATGACTTTTTGGTTTGCAGTAACACCATAATTATCTACTTGCTAGATAGATTTTGTTCTTTAAGAACTTCTTAATTGGTCTCAACATTTCCACTAGCTTGCTCTAGTCATCGTCAGGAGACTGAAGACTGTAAGAAATGTTTAAAGCCTTAATTTTTTCAATATAAAACCATGATTTATACTTTTCACCTCAATTCAGGAAAGCAATTTCGAGCAGTTATTGTCAGTACAGTGCGGACCAGGGTCATTAACAGTCACCAAGATAAGGATACAGAGTTTGACTACAGGCTCCTCTCAGATCCCAAGCTGGTCAACACGGTATTTACTCGTGCCCAGTCAGTGCTGTGTGTTGTTGGTGATCCAGTTGCCTTGTGCTCTGTCGGTTGCTGTTCCACTATTTGGCTAGACTATTTGAAAGGCTGTGAACAGAACAAAAGTCTCCATCCATTGGTGAGTCAAGTTTTACCACCTCATACATAGTAAGACAGATAAACTGGTGAAGAACTATATGCAATGAGGGATATTGTAGAAGTACTATAATCACAGGGCCCAATTTCATAGAGCTGTTTAAGCAGAAAATATTGCGTCACAAATTTTGCCAGGTACAAATGAGCAGGATACCATGTGGTAGTTTGGCTGGTAACCGTGGCAAGCATATCTTTGTTTGCTTATACTTTTATGCTTTATGAATTTGGACCTAGGCTGGTACAATTAGCCAATTTATTTAGCATAGCTTTAAGCATTAATGCCCCAAAAAGAAGATGTAAATTGGTCTCAGACAAATGTGTCAAATTTCACTAACACACGCAGGTTGTTGACATTTTATGTTTGTTTGTATGTACTGACTAAAGTACAATACAACAATCCTTGGGAGCATCCAGCTTCCTAGAGGCCAGTTATACTCAAGGGATGATGATGTGGTGATTGTGTAAGTGGTGGAATGATTGTCTGACAACCAGGTGTTTTGAGAAAAAGTGACGTCATTAGTGCGCAGTGCTTTTGATATTAGAACTGGATCATTCTCACAAATAGAGTGCCAGTGGATGCTCCCTCCTCCTGGATTCACAACTGGGTTGGATTTAGCGGAGCTGACCTACATTCATTCTCAGATAATAATAAAAATGATACCAAAGAACATTTATAGCACTCTAATTAACCTGTGAAAGTACAGGGCTGTACACAAAAGATGACTTGACAATATCAACAAAGTGAGTGGGTTTTTGCTTAGCAATGAAGACTGATTCGTAATTTGTCAATATTTGCTCTTTGTGAAATAAGCACTGAAAGAGAAAGAGGAATTCACTGAGAGTGCAACCTTTTGTAAAATCCTCATCATAGTAAAGGTGCCCGGTCAGACTTTTGTTCATAAAATAGTTTTTGAGATGAAGATCCTAAAAATGACATGCTAAAAAGACACTTTTTTTTTACTATGACTTGAAAGAGGTTCCAAACAAAATTTAATTGCTTCTTTGTTTTGTATGTGACCACTACAGGGGACAACGGTCGAAGCTATTAAAGTAGAGATTCAGTCAGCGAACCGAAAGTTGAATCCAAAAGCAACACCATTCAAGCCAAACAGTTCAACTTCTCATCAGAAGCAACAACTGCCATTTAACCTCTATGATGAGCTAGAATTTCCAACACTAGGTCGTCGACCCTCGATGACAGATAGTGAACCACAGGATGATGACGAGGGGCTCTCTTGCGACGAAGACTCGCTGTGTTCAGATGACTACCTAGACGATGATGACTATATCTTGCTTGAGATGAAAAGACAGGTTGAAGAGGATAACAAAAGAGAATTAGTGGAGAATACCACTGAAGAGAGCATTGCAAAGATAACTATACAGAAGAAATGTGAGAATGGAGATTTAGTTCAACAGCTAGGAGACATAGACGTAGGTCATCATGGACAAGATGATGGGCTAGAAAGTATTGCAAAGGTTACTGTTGGAAAGAAACTTAAAAATGAAGTTGTAGTTCAACAGCTAGGAGACATAGACGTAGGTCATCATGGACAAGATGATGGGCTGGAAAGTATTGCAAAGGTTACTGTTGGAAAGAAACGTAACAATG
>JAUELU010000064.1:4595326-4614061 GCA_032357145.1 Evasterias troschelii | reverse complement strand
GACAAGATGATGGGCTGGAAAGTATTGCAAAGGTTACTGTTGGAAAGAAACGTAACAATGAAGTTGTAGTTCAACAGCTAGGAGACGTAGGTCATCATGGACAAGATGATGGGCTGGAAAGTATTGCAAAGGTTACTGTTGGAAAGAAACGTAACAATGAAGTTGTAGTTCAACAGCTAGGAGACGTAGGTCATCATGGACAAGATGATGGGCTGGAAAGTATCGCAAAGGTTGCCGTTGAGAAGAAACATGAGGATGGAGTAGTTCAACTGCAAGGCAATGAAGCCGAAAGTATTGCCAAGATTAATATCCAAAATAGAGATGTCAGTGAAGAGGTAGCTCAACCACAAGGTGGAAGTGCAGATGGACTGCAACCTGCAACAGGAGAAAATTATGAGCCAGAAAGTATTGCAAAAGTTGACGTTCCGGAGAGGTCAGGGAAAATAGGTGAAGAGTTGCCTGAAATAAAGATGATGCCAAAATCTAGCAAGAAACAGAATATACGCATGCAAAAAAAGAAAAACTCATATGTGTTAATGGGCTGCCAAAATGACAGATCAAATCTTGAAGGCGCTGGGGGTTTGGATGAGGAGGAAGAGGAGGAAGAAGGAGAAAATAGTTTAGAGATGCTGTCTCCAGAAAAACGTCAGGAAGGTTTATTACTTGTTTCATCTAATCCAGACATCTTCAAGAGATGTATGTTTCATTTTGAGACGTCAGGGTACGTCTTTGCCATTCCAAATGGTGAATGTTCCTCTGAGAAGATATGGATAATGGGTAAACAGAGAAGGGGACAGGCTCTAGACATGGACGAAGTGGTGGTTGAAATCCTTGACAATATCGAGACATGGGAGGAGAATGTGACAGCAGAAAGCAACAAAAAGAAGATTTATGGAAAAGTGATCTGTATCTTGAAAAGATCAACCAATCCATACTCAAAGATGATTGTCTGCACTTTGGATAAATTCAGTGATAATCTTTTTGTACCCATTGACCACACATTTCCCAAGATTGTTGCTTTTTCAAAAAAAGACAAAAAAAGTCAATCGGGGAAAAGCCAGAAAAAAGGTGACTTTGTTCGAGTAACAATCTTCAGTAGAAAAAGTGGATCAAAGAGGAAAAAGCATTGCTTTAAAAGACATGTTTATGCTAAAAGGAAAGACAGGCTGAACAAACTTTTCGCTGTTGAATACTCACATTGGCATTCTGGTCACCGGTTTCCTATGGGTTACGTTGTTGAAGAACTTCCCCCTGGAGACAACAAAGATCAGGGATTACAAACATTAAAACTTACTCATGGAATAAGAGAAGACTTCAAACAAGAAATCCAGGAAGAAATTGAAAGGAAATTCCCATCGGGCTGGACCATTCCAGATTCTGAAATACTCAAAAGGAAAGACTTAAGGAGCAAATTTATCTTCACTGTGGATAATCCAGAAACACAGGACCTTGATGATGCTCTGAGCATCGATGAAGAGAAAGACGGTAATTACCGTGTCGGTATTCACATTGCTGATGTGTCTTACTTTGTTGAGAAAAACTCTGCTCTTGATCAAGAAGCGGGAGAGAGAGCAGTCTCCTTCTACCCCGCATCGTCTGAGCCTGTCAACATGCTGCCTTCTCGTCTTGTTGGCTTGTGTAGTTTACAGCCTGGTAAAGACAGGCTTGCCATCTCGGTTTTTGTCATCATAAAAAAAGATGGATCCACCTCTAAGGTCGTTGCAATGGAGCGTTCTGTGATTCGGTCCCAGAAACGCTTCACTTATGAGGATGCAGAGAAAATGATTACCACTCGGCAGCAAGGGAGTGAAGAGGCTAAAAAGGTGTTCCAGCTTGGCCAACTCTCAGGACTAGTGCGTAGAAAACGTCTCGGAGAAGACGGCTGCCATGTTTTTTCCCATGGTTCCAATGAAGAGGAGCTCCAACACCCACATGCCTCCTCCATGGTAGAAGAATTCATGCTGATTGCCAATGAGGCAGTGGCTAATCGCCTCATGCATGAATACCCCAAGTTAACTCCTCTACGAAGTCAGCTTTCGCCAAGTCCTGAAGCGCTCAATGGATGGCAGTGCAAACACCAACATGATATTCCAAACAGTCTGTTCTTGAAATCGAAGGCACATCCAAGAGGCACAGGGCAGACAGAGGCTCCAAATGACGTGCTCATAATGAAAGACAAATGGCAAAAGCTTGAGAGCCTGGCTGACGGCCATGCACCAAATAAATTTATGCAGATGGCTGACATAGTGTGCTGTGATCAAAACCACCCACAGCTAGCTGTGGCACAAAGGGAGTTCTTTCATTTGCAGGAAAAGGCAGTGTACATCAGTTCAGGTGATCAACAAGAGAGCAAGAAGAGGAGACATCACTCCCTTAATAAGACAAATTACACCAACTTCACTTCCCCAATTCGGAGGTACATTGATATTGTGGTCCAGCGTATGCTCATTTTTGTCCTTCAGAAAGCAGCCCAAGCCTCGGGGATGACTGGTGAATTCTCGGATCCCCCCTACTCAACGGAAGAGATGTCTATGATATGCCATCACAGCACCGTTCAGAGTGTGAAAGCCAAACGGTTTGAGAAAGAAACAGAAGCCTTGATGTTTGCCCTCAAGCTAAAAGAAGTCCCTGAGACCATCTCAGCGTACGTTGCGAGCATCGATGGTACTAACCTGGAGCTTTTGTTCCCGTATCGTTCATTCATTCCAAAGAAAACATACACGTTCCCTCTGTCACATCTCAAGCCCCACACCAAGCGTGACAAAACTGACCCTGAAGAAGACAAGGTTTCACTGACATGGAAGATGCGAATATATGATGTAAACGGGTTACCATCGATAGTTAACTCAATAGTCAAGCCTCCACTGAAGATCCTCGACTCAGAGCAGTCTGTGATGAGAATAGATAAAGCCACCAGGCAGAGTATGCTAAAGAAAATAAAAGAAAACGACATGCAAGGTTTTAAGCAAGCACTTAAAAAGGAACAGAAAAACCTGCGGCAGAGAGAGTCTGACAAACGATCCAAGAGTCAGATTGATAAGAAGTCGACCCTTCCTGTTACTGAGGTAACATCTGAAATGGTAGACTCAAAGGGAAACCATGCAACATTTGTAGAAATGACACGTGACTTTAAGCTTGGTGATGTCCTGCAGTTCACCCTCTCTGCAGCTCTTTATAAGGGTATGATATCATCAAGAATTCAGCTTGTCAACTTGACACCTAAACTCAATTTCTGCACAGAGCATCGAGCAGAACCCCTCCAGAGCTTCAAGGTGGTGGCCTCTAAATCCCTGGGAAAACTTACTGACATTAACAAATACAAAGACACCTGGCTTCCTATCATTGAGATGGTAGGTGTTCATGGTGCTGTCCATGAAGATGAGACAATCTTCATTCACAACCTTGAAATCAAATGGTCCCAAGTAAACAAAGAAGGTTCAGAGTTGAGGTATGTTGAAGGTGTGTTCAACATCCCAAAATCTTTTTGTAAAGATCGTAGAATTCATTTCAGCTCTCCTCACTTCAAGTCTGATGAAAAGGAGAAATCTGATGAAGAGGAGGCAACTGATGAAACAGAGATTCACCTAGACTATTTGTGCATCCAGTACAACTCAAGTGAGCTGGACACCGAAGCAGAAAATGAGCATCAGCTGATCCAAAATTCTGACAGTCCTGGACAGATAAAAGCCGCCCTTCATGCAGCAGTGATCGATGTGACTGAATACAAATCCGACCTCACGGTACATTTTGTGGTAAAAGGATCATCCTCACCATTCCCGGAAGAATTGTTGAGCTCAAGCAAAAAGTTCCCGTGCACAGTGGAGGTGATTCCTAAAGGTGAAACGGACAGGTGGGTCTATAATTCAAGCAAGATCATTTTGAGCTGATAGAAAGTAAATGCATCAATAACTCAATTGCATCAAGCACAAAAAATAGCTTAGCGTAACAAAATTATGCTCTTCAGAACAAGTTTATTAGCCGTAACAATGGCTCATATCCGTCACTCGGTGACGCTCTAGGCGCTTCAAATGTCAGTATTTTCCAGCAATGTTTGTTTAGCTACGTTTTGAAGTATGAGACCTATTTCTTTACATAGCACCGTGTAATGGTTTACAAGGTGCTGTGGCGCAATATGCAGCCAATCAAACCAGGAACCCGGGGCGAACCCCTTCTCTTTAGTGCATGGGTTCTTTTACGTGCATTACACAACACACGGGTCTAACGGCTTTACGTCCCATTCAGATGAAGAGGCACATGTGCCATTTTTGACTAATAGTCTGCTTGTGTTTGCTAAGCAGAAAAGTTGTTAAAATTTTCTGCTAATATTTTCAGTTCTATAAAAACAGGCCATTAATCTTTAAAAGAAAAACTGTTTATTTTTTTCTCTAAGTTTCTTTCTTTCTGTAAATAAACTAAAAATCTTTCTAGCAAATCTTGATATTTCATATTTCAAAAACTCACACTAATTGAAATACAAATCAGTTTTAGTCATTGCTAAATCATACATTTGTAGTTAATTGCTTCTGTTTTTTATACTGTCTTTATAAAGACGTCAAGGGTACGCAGTGAGGATGGTGGACAAGGCGTCTCCTATGATTGTACAAATTGCTCTTGGACTTCAGCCAGTGCCTGAGTCGTGTGGTAATTTAATTTTAAAACATTTCATGGGTTTGAAGGGTTGAGTTGGATTTAAACAAAAATACCTAAAGATTTGAACCAATTTACCAACACAGATTTCTTTTATAGGATTATGAATTAACTTTAGGTTTAAATTAAATCAGAGAAACACTTACTTAGCGTTCTCTTTGTTCCACATTATTAGAAATGACATGCCAGGAAAAAAACTTTTTCAAAGCATAGTTCCAAGAGTTTATTATCTACAGATTACAGGTTTGTACAGGATTGGTAGGGAAAAATTACATCATTGTTTAATTTAAGTTTGAAAGCTTACTGATTATGAATTAACTCATACTAGAACCATTTTTTCTGCAAAATGTTTCCTCTGAAATTAATTCATATTTGAGAAAACTGTCTTTGGAAACATTAAAAATTGCAACAGATGATTTCGGTTACAACAAAAATTAGGACAATGTTTTTACATGCTGAAAATTGTGCATGATTTTTCACCTGTTTCTCGTGACTCGTACAGGACCAGATTTTCACTGGTTTGTTGTTTTATGTTTTGATCACACAAATGAACACTGGGACTATATTGTCAGCTCTACTGAAAGCAAAGCATAGATTTTCTTTTATAGGATTACTTCACTTAACTTTTGATTCAAATTCAATCACACATAAAATTAATTGGTGTTTCTCCTTGTTTCACATAATTAGAAATGACACGCAAGATACCAAATCTTCAACGCGTTATTGATAGAGTAACACGGACACCTTTTGAACTGAACGAAATCCAAAAGATAGCAGTGACAATGGCTGCCAAACAATCTTTCACCACCATTCAGGGGCCACCAGGTAAGTGTGATCTGAATAATTATTGGGTTTTTGTTTTTTTAAAAGAAAATATCAATCCTTTCAACTTTATCAATTGGAAACGAGTTACTTCATGACAGGCCCGAGATTTATAAAATCATTTTCCTGAACTTTTCTTGGACCTCCTTTGCCTTTAAATTTGCTTTAAAAACAAAATTAGAAAATAAAATTAGCTGTTGCAAAATGCTTACTAATCAAAAGGACCTGTGTTATAAATGAAAACATTTGTTAGTAGCCCAATGTTTCGACCCTAGCAGAGTCTTTCTCGAAAGCTAAATGAAGCAGAAAAGCTACTGATAGCTTTTTCTGAATGCTTTCTGCTTCTCTCTCTCTCTCGCTCTCTATTCATGTATTTCCACTTGACTGCTCTTGTTACACTTGTATACATGTTTATGTGTGTTGTGTTGTCATTTAGCCTTCGAGAAAGACTTATTTTTGCAAAAAATAAAAAAAAAGACTGAACAGTTGAGAGAAAAAACTAGACTGCGTTTTATCCAAATCTCTATATGCGATCTGGAGAATATTAAATCTTGAAGAATGTATGTACCTCAGCAGTGCTTGAGTTACTTATGTGAAAAAAAGAGAGAGAAATATAACCACCTCTGGATTCAACTTTTTTATAGCACTCAATACCCCTATTTTTTAAATTTTGTTTTCAAAATGAAACCCTGAATAAGTAAAGACAACAAAATATTTGTACAGAAATATGTAGGTTTCTCTTGTCCATGACTCATCTATAAGGAGCATCCGATATTCTGCCGTGGCATGCTGGAGTCTTGCACTTATACCTCTGTGCTACTGATGTTGAACTCATATCACATAGAATATTCCGGGTGTGTTTTCCCGTCAACTACAACGTGCTAAGCTACACAAGGCCTCTGTGCCTGTGCATGTAAAAAACTTGTTTTCCATCATTATTGGTCAATTTCAGGTTGAACAAAAAGCAAATTTATTAGAGCAGGTTCATTGTTTTGGTAAAACTTTTAAATTTATGTCAGTGGCTGACAAAAGTGTTTAAAATGTGTTTTTCTTTTTCCTTCAGTTTTTTTAATGTAAATTAAAAGTTACGGGAAAACCATCTTCAGTGCCCGATGAAGTTGGTGCACAATGGTGGTGCCTAACATCGTCTGTGACCAACATGTTTCAGATTTCATTTTCACTTTCCCTTTGTTTTTCCATGTAATTCAGTATTCTATTCTATTCTAAAGGTACAGGGAAAACCATCGTTGGTGCCCGTATCACTAAACTCTACACAGAGTTGAACAAGGAGTTATATAAGTCAGGACAGTGTAACAAGCGTCGCCAGGTTCTCTACTGTGGCCCGTCCAATGAGTCAGTCAACGTTATTACAGGTAAGTGCTGTGTTTTGGATTGTTCTTATCACCAATTAAAACTCAAATTTTTGTCATTGTGGTTCATGTCATTACATAGCTTGGCTGGTTGGGATGTGCAAAAATGCAATTTTGAAAGGTTAGTGTTGGCAAGAGTTGTTCCGTCAACACAAGCAAACTATTTTCCTTGCCAGGTATTCAGTGCATGATTTGTGAATTGCAAATTGTCACTAATTGACTTCGCTCGTGCCCTCATCAACTTCTTTTTTGAGTGGAAGGGGGATTTGTTTGTCTGCTGGCATGGTTTGCTGGTTTGCATGTGGTGTCTTTGCTCCAGTTTTGGAAGCTTAGTTTATCGACAGTTGAATATCAAATGTCTCTGTTTAAAAAATAAAATAAAAATTTTGCAACAGACTTCTTGCTCAACTTTATTGTGAAAGTGGTCTTGTGGGGAAAAATAGAAAAAATACTTGTGTAAATGAAAAACGTTGTTCATTTACAGTATAATATCAAACGTTTCTGTTTTTTTATCAATATTTTTGCACCAGACTACTTGCTTAAATGTAAGGTGAATGTAGTACGCGTCTACAGCAGTATGATTGAAGACAAGCGTCATCCCATTCCCAACTCGGCAGTCAGAAAAGACCCGACCGTCCAGGAGAATATGGTCCCAGCTGAACTTCAAATCATCTCACTCCATTCTTTGATCCGTCAATCCTCCAACTCACACAGTGAAAAGATCATAGAGTTTGATGAGTTATTCAGGACCCGCGACTATCATGCATCCAGGGAGGAAGTGAAGGAATACAAGAAACTGGTTGCTGCAGCAAAGGTAGAATTTCCCTTCTTTTTATGTGTGAAATTACAGAACTTTGTTTAAAAGTATGAAGGAAAAGTCATATGAAAGACAATCCCCAAAAATCTCTGATAAAGTATTAACCATTATGAAGAACTTTCTTCAAAACTGAATCCCTTTACACTGCATGATCTAAACAATTTGCATGGGTTTACTGAAAAGTGTTTTTATTGAAAACTTGAGAATTGGAATAATGTGCTCCTCCCAAAACCGATATTGTATCCTCCCATCTAGGTTATGTCTCTTTTTTGTCCCTGCTTTTAAAAATACCTTTCCCTAGGTGTCCAATAAATATAATTGTTGCAAATTGTCTGGTGCAATAGATCATTGTAATTTTATGACTAAATTTAATTCCAAACTGTTGTTTTCAATCACTTAACCCAGCTTTGAAAATATAAAATTCGGTAGTGAAAATGGGGGGAAAAACTGTTTTGTTCTTGGCTGAGACTTTGTTTCATATTGGGCTTATTTCAATTGCAGTGATTGTGATGTGTTGAAATTATTCCTTGATTTGACATTAGGAAGGAAATATTAGGTTGTTTATTTGTATGAGCTTTTATCTAAACTATTTAATTTTGGGTTTTTAAAGCAAAAATGATTGTTTGTTTGTTTTCATAGGATGAAGAGCTTCCAAAGTATGATGTCATACTGTCCACTTGTAGCCATTCAGGTAGCCCAGTCATTGCAGACAAAGTCAATATTGCCCAATGCGTCATTGATGAAGCAGGAATGTGCAGCCAACCAGAAACACTGATTCCTCTGGTTTTGAACAAGCCTTGTCAGGTTGTACTGATTGGCGACCACAAGCAACTCAGGTAATGAACCTTCTAACGCTTTTTGGCAGTATTGTAACCAAGTAATTTTTTATCAAGTCAATTTAAGTCGGGAGTCATCATTGCTCAAGTCAAGTCAAGTCACAAGTCATTTTTGCTCAACTCAAGTCAAGTCACAAGTCATTTTTGCTCAACTCAAGTCAAGTCACAAGTCATTTTTGCTCAACTCAAGTCAAGTCACAAGTCATTTTTGCTCGACTCAAGTCAAGTCACAAGTCATTTTTGCTCAACTGGTCACAAGTCAATTTTTTGCAAATCAAGTCAAGACACAAGTCACACAATGTACCGAAATAAGCCCATGCACTCCCATGATGTTGTGACAAACTTCAAAACAATCGAAAACCTGTAAAAAAACCAGTTAATTAATTCAATTCATGAATCAGAGCTAATTCACTTTGACTTTTTATTCACATTAAATCTGAATTAAAGTCACAGGCCCGCAATGTGGAAAAATACGCACTTGTACTAAATGTACCACACATGTGAAGTCACATTTATTTCAAACAATCATTACATTGTCGTAAAATCAAATTTATTCAATTCAAATCTCAAATCTCAAGTCATTTTTGCGCAAGTCAAGTCAAGTCTTAAGTCATTTTTCCTCAAGTCAATTCAAGTCACAAGTCAAGTCGCAAGTCAATGAAACAGGCTACTCTAGTCTAACTTGAGTCGAAGTCATCGACTCGAGTCAACAGCTTTGCTTTTTAGCCAAGATTTAACCAAACTCCCAAATGCAGCTTTCATCATCTTTGAGAAACTCTTCACAACTAAATTTATAGTATTTGTTGTAGTGATTCCTAATATGCATTACTGTATTATGTATTACTGTATTCATGAATTTTAGGCCAATCATAACAGAGACTACTGCCCAGCAGCTTGGCATGGAAACATCCCTGCTTGAACTGTATGAAGAGAAAGCTATCATGCTGACAACACAATACAGAATGGTGAGCCATGAGAATCTCTGACATGTACATCTAATGGGAAAACAGAGCGTCGGCCTCTTTAAATTTGTGTAGGCCCTCAAAATATTCTATATTAGACAGATTTGAGAGCTAAATAGAAGGGGTATAGTGTAAAACTTTTATCCAATTGTGACTTGGGGGTTATTGACTTCCAACTTGAGGTATTTTGGATGACATAGGCCTGGAGCATATTGTATGGAAATTTTTAAAGATTTTTGCTCAGACATTTGGCAATTTAAACAGGGGTAGGGTTTGTTAGGGGGGAAAAGCATGTTACCAGTCGACATTCCAAAACATTTGCATAGGTGCTACTCATTTTTTGCTTAGCAGCTTTATGAAATTGTGCCCAGTTTGAGTTCGGAGGCCTTGGTTTGAATAGGAATGAATGCAAGATGGTGATGGTAACTTTATCAGCTCAGCTACAGCTCTCATGACGGGTTACACAAATTCTATTCAAGTAAGTATCAGTCTTGGGAAAATGTTTAATGGCCTTATGTTTTGAAGCTAAGAGTCTTTCTAAAGGAGTGAGTAAGAATGTGGTTTAACTTTACCCTTATGTGGTAACATCTGTCCAGTAGGTTGCACACCCCAGGGAGGAAGCTGAAAGGAATTAATTCTTCTTTGCCCACAAGACACTTCTTTTTAGACAATTCAGTTTTTAAAAGTTCCTCTTGGAATTCTAAGGTTCTTGATCTAGCCTTGATGAAGACATTTTTTGTTTTAATTGTCAATTTTCCTCTTTTTGTGTGTGTGTGATTTCATAGCATGAATCCATCTGCGCATTCCCCTCACAAACTTTCTACAAGAGCAAACTGGAGACTGCTGATTCTGTGAAGCAACGACCGCAAGAACATCGGAAGCTACTCAAGAAGTTGCCTGGGAGTGATGAAAATTACCGGGCTGTGTTCTGTCAAGTGATCGGCTATGAAAAGACACTCGCTTGTAAGGCTGCAGAAGGGAATGAGATGTCCAAAGCAAATCCGGAAGAAGTCAAACATGCGGTTCGTACAAATTACATATTCTTTTAACCATCTGGCACTCAAGCGATATTAAACATAGAGTCATTTACTCCTCACCAAGCATGGAAATTCTCAAGATTTGCTGCTGTACCAGATAACCTTCACTGTGATTATTTTCTTGTGTTAAAATTATCTTTTGAATAATTTGCACAGTTGTTTTGTTTGCTTTACCAAATTGAAACTTTGAGGTTTGAAAAATGGGATGGATCAACTAAAATTTGTAAACATTGCTTGTGTTTGAAGAGAACGTTTATTACGTGGAATGTTGTGCACAGGGAAAGTTTTCTCACCTAGCCTGTCGTCTCCAAAGATTTGTTTTTTTACAAAAGCGACTAAAAATGTATACCTTTGGAAACAAAAACTAACGCCTCTCATACCCTTTGAATTAAAAACTAACACCTATGTTACCAAAAGGTAACTTCTTTACCTAAAATTCTTCCAAAAATCCTGTCAAATCTTGGTATTCTGTGTGCAAGACGCATGTCAAGTTTATCCTGAACCAAGCTGTCATGACAGTCACCATGACTGTTTACATTGCACATAAAATACATCTTCAATAAAATGAAAATAAAATAAAATAGAATGTTACTGATGTTTCTGAAAGTCGTATGCATGCCCATTTCAATCGTAATTGATATATTTTATAGTTAAAATTGAAAAGCATTTATGATTTCCCAATTTATTAAACGATGTGATCATTCTAAATGGGATGCTGAATGTAATAAAAAATAAAAAATCTGAAGCTAGCTTCAAATTTCAAATTGTTTGTTCTCATTTTGCTGTGCATAGGTGAGAATTGCAAAAGGCCTGCTTAGTCATGGCGTCAAGCCGGAGAACATTATCATTCTCTCCCAGTATCGTCTGCAATGTGCTGAAATCAAAGAAGCTTTGACTGTGGGTCGAAGTGACCTGAAAAAGATCAAAGTGACCACTGTCATCACCAGTCAAGGTTAGTATAGAGTCTATAGTGTGCTTTGGCAATAGAGGTCAACCCTTTGTTGTGGGTACACCATGTTCAGGTCAATTCAATTCAAGAAGGCACTTTCATACTCTTTAAGAAAGTGCTTGGATAAATAAAGACAATCCGTCGGCCTACATTAAAAAATGACAAAGTCATTATAAAAGCAACTAAAAATAAATAATAAGTAATATCATGTTAGAAACTACTAGATAAACAAGTATGTAAGACCTATGTACAAGAAAGGTGTGAGAGGTTGATGTTTGAGGTAAGCCGAGGCTTGTTGTAGAAAACCGTACGAAAAGACAAAAACAGACAACATCCCTGGCTATGCGGCAATTAACGTTTGTATGGCTTCTGACTGGCACCCCTAAACAAATATAGTCAATTGACAAAATAGGGAGACCGCCAACAGGGCTAGATAGCTCCTTTGGTAGAGCGCCGGCTTGTTAAACTAGAGGTTGTTGGTTCAAATCCTGCTGTAGACAATTTTTCTTTCTACAACCCCAAATTATATATATTTTTAAAGATTTCTTTTTTAGTAGCAAGTACCAACCTAAAGGTTTGGTACATTATTGTAAAAAAAACATCACAATTTTAATCATTACAATCTCGGAGGTCAATCAGTTATGACATGAAGGCCCAATTTCATGGCTTGCTCACCGAATTATGCGCTAATGGCCGTAGAATCATGCACTGTACAGTGCTCCATAAGCGTAGAATTTTGTGGTAAGCATTAGTGCTATGAAATTGGGCTCTGATCTAGAATGCAGAAATTCATCATGGAATCAACGTCCAACTGAGAATGCCCTTTTCTCTCGCTTTCTCTTTCTTCTTTTCTATTTCTATCTGTGCAACACTTTATTACAGCACTGAGTGAACTTGTGCGAAATATCAGCCTTTAGGTGAATTGGGCAAAGGTGTGAAATCAACTTGAATATTCAAAATCTTCAAATACTTTTCCCCAGGAAAGTTATGTGTTTTTTCTTAATTCC
Organism: Evasterias troschelii; assembly: GCA_032357145.1. Lineage (NCBI taxonomy): Eukaryota > Metazoa > Echinodermata > Asteroidea > Forcipulatida > Asteriidae > Evasterias > Evasterias troschelii. Next base: position 4,601,614 of record JAUELU010000064.1, on the reverse strand, counting down.
TTCTTGTCTCCCAGGAAGGGAATGGGATTGGGTTATCCTGTCACTGGTCCGCTCTTTACCGAAGTTTGAGATTGAAGAGAAACCCAGCCTGGGATGGATGCATCACAATCTCGGCTTCATCATGGATGATAACCAGATGAATGTTGCCCTGACACGAGCCAAGAAAGGATTAGTTATCATTGGTAAGTCAATTGCAACAACATCTCCCCAACTCCACTTTGCACGGTGCTCTCCTCTCTATCTCCACCATCATCAGACAATGTGTCTTTGGCAAGCCGGTCTTATTTTCCACCATTACGACCCACTAGTTGTGACCTTTTCAGGAAAGCCTGATGCCCTTCATCATAGAGGTCGTCCCAACATGACATTGAAATCATCCATTGAGTTTGGTCTGAGTTGTCCATCTCTCTCGAACACTTTGCTTGACAGGGTCAGGGATGGGCACAACTCATCAAGTCACGCCTTGATATACATATATTGCCTTTGCAAATTAAAATCTTGAAAACTTAAATTGGAAAGAAATTTACCAACAAAAGTTAACAAACTTCCAACTGAAGTTTGAATTTAGTGCATTTAAGTTACCTTTTCTAAAAAAAAGTTTATAACGAGGTTTGACAATAGGCCTCTCGCATGTTAATGTTGCAAGCTCAAACAGCGCCCTCACTGAGAATAATGGAGGACCTATCATTGGCTGAGTGTTGTGTGAGGAGTGTATACCTATTTACATATATTTGTTTGATTCAGCGATGGCGGCCAATAGGAGGAAGTCTATGAAAAGTTAGTGAGATTCTTTCAATTTAAATACACTTTTAATTAAAGATGAAAAGTAATCAGTGAACTTAAATGTTTGTTCTGTTTTTGTTATGGCAGGTAATCGGTTCCTTCTTCAGGTTCATGACAAGTGGCATGGTCTCCTTTCCATGTACCAAGACAAGTCTGCCATTGTTCCAGCAAGGAGCTTCTTACGTTCTTAGTGACCAGTCTAAGTCTCAGTCAAATCATCACTATCATCATCAACATCTTCCTGTACTGTGCAGAAACCTCCTCTTGAGTTTACTTGTATATTAGTTGAAATGCAAACAAGCAGGTGCAGACAAAACACAAGGCCCCAAAAACAGGTTTGTGCAAGTAAGAGCAGCTTTTGTGTTTGGGACAGGATGTTTAGGTGACACCATTCAGTCTGGTCTGGAAGACATCCAGGGATGGTGACGCAACAACTCTCTGGGGGAGGGAGTTTCACAGGTAGATGGTAAGGCTGTGTGTGTTGATGGAACAAGGAGTTGGCAAGGGAATACCTGTGACAGTTCATCTTCCTAACGGGTTCCAAATCTAGTGCTTTTTTCTTTTTTTATATCAATAAAACTCAAGGGAAATGGCCTCTTTTGAGATAAGTTTTTTAATATTTTGTGTAATATGTACGATGTTTATGTTGTGGATGGTAAAGAGGTCCCTTAGTTACTAGGTTATACTGCTCAGAAACTAGTGAGGAATGTAAATAAATAAATAAATAAATGGAACTGAACATTTACTGTGAGCGCGGGGGGGGGGGGGGGTGCTTGCCCTTTGTAAATTGAACTTGTTAAGACAGACTTGGCAAACTAGGACTGTTACAGTCCCAAACCTAAATCTATTTTTCCTATCACCAAAGTAAAGCGTTCTGAAGGAGTGGAGCCAGTAGATCAAAAACAACAAGTGCTTATCACAGGGTCAGGCATCATTCCAATCGTATCTGTAGAGTTAATAGGAGAAGAGGAAATAAGAGGAATTGGGCCTCACTCTACCCAAATTGCCTAGTCTGTCATTACTAATGGTGGACTTTTACTGGTTATAATTAAATAGTTTATTGATAAAAAATTTAAAAGAATATTTGATATTTTAAGAACAGACAGTATAAGTTGTAAATATTTGTATGTATTTTTCAGTTACAATGTAACTCATGTATTTAATAAGATAGAACAGCAGACAGTTCTGTTGTAAAAACAAAACATATATGAATAACATTCTACTTCAATACTAAAATCTAATTTAGTAAGTTTACAACAAATTTTCAGTCAGTTTTCGTTTAATTAAATTGGGTTGAACAAAGACAAATTGACCATAGCAGGATTTGAACCAACTGAGTTATCTAGCCCTATGGTGGTGGTTTCCCTATTTTGTCAATATCTTTGATAGGGGTCGCCAGGGTGGTACATGGATGGTGGATGAATTTGAGGATTTCTTCCTGGACTGGAAAACCTGGCTTGTTCATAATTTAATTTGTAATATTGAGAGATTTTTTAATTTTGTAAAAAAATTATTTATATTTGTTTTTAAAATATTTTACTTATTTTTTTTATAATGGTTAGTAATATTTTTGAAGTTGTCAATTTAAAGTAAGATGTAAATTATTGAATATTAATTGTGTAAATAATAGTTAAGTTTACCTGTTGCATACATTAATCTCTTGTACTTAGGAGTCTAATATTGACTGATTGGCAACGCGGAATTCACCTCCGCAAAATGTACCTTTACCACTTTCCGATGATCATTTCGGAGTCAATTCTTTGTAGAAATTTTGACTCTCAAAATGGTGGACAGTTAGGTGTGTGTAAGTGCGCTGCGTGTTGTATGCAGTTGGTGTTAATAGAGCACACTAGTCAAAACATTGAAAACAAACAAAGTTCTTTTCATACTCCACCTTTTGTTACCTAGAAGAGATTTACTGACAATAATGTACCCATAAGAATTATATATGTATATCTTAAAGATACAGATATTGTACATTTTAAGTGTGTGGTTCTCAGCAGGTTTACTTTTTGCAACTTAGACATCACCATAAGACAACAGACTATTATAACTTGCAGGCTTTGTCTCTGGAAGTGCCATCAAACTGGTTAACATCCCAAGATAATTGTCTCATGCCTACTAAAGAAAACGTGTTGTCATTCCAAAATATCTTGGGATGACAATCCTACTTTCAGTAGGCCTTCTTCATAATACACCGATCCATTAAGCCGCGCCCATTTCTCATTGACCAATCACAACCGCGAAATCTGATCACCCGTTGAGACGTTTGGTGATCTTTGCACTTACGGTGACGGTGACCGGGTTTCGCGGCTGTGATTGGTCAACTCGTAAGGAGGCGGGGCTTAATGGATCGATCTATTGTCTTGGAATCTCAGCAAGTCCGATGGCGCCCTCCACACATTAGCAGGTTATTAATTCTGTGTTGACAAAGAAGGCTGTTGGGATAAAGATAAAGTATATAATTTATTTATTTTTTCAAAACATTGTCTCTCAAACTGTTGTTATGCTCATCTTAAACTTAGGCTAATCACTTTTCTTTGATCGTCCTGTGTGGAGTTGGCCTTTCTGAATGTTTATTGTTTTTGTTTACCTCTTTATGTACATTCTTACAACAAGACCAATTTCCAGCTGGAAATATTGCTTTAAAAATTAGCTTAGCAAAAATATGCATTGACCCATTCACAAACTGTGCTCATAACATGGTATTTTGGCTGGCAATCCGTTTCCAGTGGGCTCAGTTTGTAAAACAATCCTCCAAGCCTCCTGGGCTGTAAAGTTTTTTTTTCTTTTCAGATATATCATAAAATATCAATGATTGGGGTCACTTCACCCAGGAACTCATCGAAATATTTAAGAAACGGGAATAATAATAATTGTTAAGTTTCTTTTATTTACAACTATAACGTATATTTACAACTACTCTATACGAATTAGGCCTATTGTTTTTAAAATGTAAAAAGAGACACGAATGTTTTTTTTTCCAATAAAATTATGTGTATCCTAATGGATTGATTTGAATGCGTAATTTTTGTAATGTTAGTAGTGATCGACCCAACTTCGATTCTGATCTTTTTATGATCATAATTTTGTTTTTCTTTATCTATTTGCCGTTTTGAATTTCGAATTACAGTCTTCCAGGGCCTGCTCTTAATTACAATTGTATTTTTTTCACATTCAAGCCCCCATCCTCACCCCGGCTGCAAATAGTTCAGTTCTACTTTTCCCTTTCTTGTCGAGTCTAGTCTGGACAATAATGCAGCGTTTCCACTAAAACGGTTTGAATAGACAAAAGAAATAACCGTATGGATGACATCAGTTTGGCGGGTAGGCCTACTTCCTTCGGGAAGCCCACGTGCCACCCCGAAGCCCACGTGCCACCGCACCGTCTCTTTGGTGTAGGCTTGCATCTCTTAACGATCAATTTGACTATAGAGATATCTTCATACGAGCGTACAAAGTTAGCCTTTATTCAAGAGACAAAGATAGGTCTCTCTGTAGTGGTAGGAGTAGATATAATCTCTTTTACTTTTATTAGTAGAACTCAAAATTAACTAATCTCTGGAAGCCCAATTTTTTTATTTTGAAAATGAAAGTGCAGTGCGCACCTGGTTATGTGCGCCCTCTATCGGTCGTTGTATCACGTGCGCGCTGTGTGTGACATGACAGAGAGCTGATTGAGTCGGACAACAAATACAGCAGGAGAAAGTGATTTGGACCAAAGTTCTTGTTTTGGTAAGTTTTCATGCTATCAGTGTCGGTGGAAATGTATGAAATGGGGGGAAGATGATGTTTAGTAAGTGTGGCGCATACAGATAATGTTGCCTACCTGAATGATGTACCCCAGTTGGGCGATGTTTCTTTGGCCCAGTTCGACTCCACCATTCGTTGCGTTGCATCACCATACGATGCGACGGCGTACATATACGCAATCGTGGAGGTAGAAATGATGCAACGGCGAAGACGTCCTGACGACAGCTGCTTGTTGGGTCCCCACCTAGCCCAGGTTGGACTCCTCCGTTACACACAATGCGACGGAGTCCAGGGTATAAAGGTGCTCTGTCATTGCGAAAAAATTTATGATAATTTTTTTCATATTTTTACCTTTTTGAAGAATCTAAAGCTTGACTGGCATTAGCCACTGCACTGCGTCCTGGGTATAAAGATCCTTTACAATGCGAACAAAATTTTGACTAACAATTTTTCATATTTTTACCTAATTTGAGAAGCTGAAACTCCAATTTCATATTTCTTTATATCCTCCCCTGTCCGGTTTTCGATGAACTATACCTTTTTCTTTGAATTGAAAAAAAAATAATGATGCCATATATCAACTGATGCCCTAATTACCTTCCTTTGTTTCTAAGAAGTATGTAAAAATATATTAAAACTTGATAGACATTGAAACTTTCACACCACGCACCGATCTTCGATGACTTCAATAGCGTCCCGTGTTTTGAGTTTGACCTGTTTTCGAGGCAAACAAGAAAGTATGGTGTCCCTGTGAAGCCATACGTGGAAGAAACATCTGCAGTGACTTCAAAGTTTTCTGTGAGACTTTGTGTATGACTCTTATAGCCAGCAGCTGTCTTCATTTTATTCAAAATATTTTGTATTTAATTTTAAAAATTACGATAATAATTTGCAAAAACTTAAAAAAAACAAAAAAACAAAAAAAAAATCATAATAATTCTTGGCTTTCAAATCTGATTTTTGAAAAGTTTTGTATCTTTTTATGTTTCTTAACATTTATAATAAACCATATAAATAAACAGTGAAGTGGGGTTATGACAAGGAGTGATGTTGGTCACAGTAATTCAGGCACCTTTAACAAGTGACTAAAAAAGTATGACTGCTTACTTTGAGTAGCTTGTTATGACTGTAGATATTTTCAGAGTTATTGTTGGATTTAGCTCCAAGGCAATAGTTTAGAGAAAGTGCTTTACAGTCTATTGGAAATTTGTTGTTTTGTATTACCATAAAAAAAACCCATTGCATAACACTCCTTTCCATTTTGTGATTGCCTTAAAGAGTGGCATACAAAACTGGCTGTTTAAAACCGGCAGCGTCGTGTGGCCATTTGAAAGGGGAACTTTTATTGCACGGTGACAACCCTGCTGGTTTTAAACGACCGTTTAAGACCTTGCTCTACTCTTTAATTCCCTTATTACAAGGCAGTCACAAAATAGCAACGAAGGCATGGCTAACGGATCATCAACAACCATGTCAAACACAATGCACTTCTTTTGACATACAACCACTGGTGCCCATATTGTTTGACCACTCAAGCATGACACACAAATTCTCACACAATACTCAATACATGTAGGAAGCTCGTGTTCAAAATTTTATTTGACAAACTCTATTATTACAATTTAAAGATCAAATTCACAAATACATTAAATCAAACCATTCTGAATGCTCCAGGTTATAGACCATGTGACCTGTGACATCACATGTTTACAAAAGAGCCACAGAGCCTGGACTTCCTGCAGGCACATTTGT
>JAUELU010000064.1:4530925-4552837 GCA_032357145.1 Evasterias troschelii | reverse complement strand
TTAAATCATGTAAGTTTTGTGTGAATCTGTGAACATTTGTGTTTTTCGATCTTACCAATAGTGTACAGGGCCTTTAACGTGTTGCTTCATTACCATGTTATAGTTTCCATTCGTACGATGTACACAAACCTGTAGCCAATGACCAACACTTGGTTGACCATTGTTTTCGCTTTGTCTTATGGCATTACAAAGTTTGTCGATCCCCAAAGTTTACACACTGTTTGTACCATGAACAGGTTTCAACCGAACCGTTGTTTTCATCAGCTTTAGCAAAATTTCGGTTTGAACAACGGCGAGGGGTGCACGAACTTCTCAGCAGGTGTTGACCAAACCTGAGTGACCGGCTGTTATTGTGCTTTTATAAAAGAACGGACTGATACGATAAAATACCGTTTATAACACTGACCGCAACCGATAAGAACAAATTCCAGGGAATAGACTTTACAAGTCTCGACTACATTATTTGAAGAAACAGAACCGCGTAGAGGCCATTCATGAAGTTCGAATACGTGCTAGAGTTTCACAGTCTATTTTAGGGCTGCATTTTCAATCTTGCGAAATCAATATTGGGTTGTGAACGAACTAACCAATTTTAATAGTTTATAATTATATGGAATTACCATACTTTGTCATAATAGTTATGAAAAAACGGAAAAAGGAAAAAAAAAAACTTAATAAAAAATACAAACAGTCTGATATGAAAAGGACAATCCCCCATACGGTTGAAAGTAAAATGGTGCAAACAGTTTCGTTTCTGACTCACCTCTTTGACTCCGTTTCCTGCTTTAACCAAATCCTCCCGATGATCCACTGGTAAATGCGTTAATTATTGATAAGTCTTACAAACACGATGCTGAGAATATTGAAGGTAACGCCGTGGAAGGTAGATGTGGCAAGTTTGCCAAAATGCACTTAGTTGCTATTTTAATATCAATTACAGGTACCCGGTGAATTCTGGCGGGAAAAGAACATCACTTCAGAAACTGAGGTGTTAAAACTTACTTCATTGGCATTGTCACATAATAAAAATATGCCATAAAATTGTGTGGCTTTTCTTTTACTTTTGACTCCACAAAACTTTGCGTGTCGTGTAAGTTCACGATGTTAAACGAAAACCGCGCAATTTCAATGCATATTTGTATGGATAATTGTATTCTACTTTTAAAACATCTTTCTATTCATGTGCATTTTATAACTAACGGTTACGAAACGCTTCATAGCCGGCAACTCGCCCGATCCAAGGCAACGTGTCCCGTTAAATACACCATGTAGGCCATAATCATTCATTGAATATTTCATCGAATTCGTTGTTTTTGGTTTTATATTTTCTTACTTTTATTAAGGGCGGTTGAGCATACTATACCGGGGTTGGATGTCGGATGACGATTGCAGAATCAGAATAACGGTACCTCGGGGATTTTCAATAGTCGGCTTTTTTCTCGACTTTGACAGTAGTACAATATTTCTCTGATAGATTGGTACTGTTAAGAACTTTGTAATCAGTGAGCTTTCAGATGGAAAGCTTGTTGAAGGACCGTAGTTCTGATTATCCCCAAAACGGTTTGGTCCTTGTTGTGTTGTATTTTCAAGCCTAACATTGCTGTATGAAAACTGTACTGTACTGTCCTAAGATAAACTCCACACAAGATTATCTTTTCAGAGCTCAATCACCCCTAAATATAAATAAACGATTCCATATTACCAAATGCTATTTATAGTTTACTTGTAGTTGATTATTCCTAGGCCTACCCCAGCGGCTCCCCTTTAATCTCAAGTTCAAAGATCACACTTTAAATAAATGTTTGCCTTCAGATATAGAATTAATGGCCTATAACTAGAACCATATTTGGCCAGAGAATAGAGGGAAAATTGTTATAAATATCCTATAAACGAACTATTTGGTCGAAGGATGAGCAAGGTTTGAACTCAGTTTACAGAAGAACGCGGCCCAAGTAGGATCTCTCAGAAAGTTTCCGGAGTACCGTTCAGTTGTTGCTGTTAGAATAAATAATACTATTTGATTCAGAATGGTGCTGTCTTGGGAGCTATACGAAGACTTCACATGGAAGCTTTATGCTGGCCTGATTGGAGCTTGCATGTTGTGTTTTATCACGTTCAGACGATGGAACACTCCAGCATTCTACCAGTCCAATATCTCAATGGTTGGTATGACTGCAATTGTCACAGGTAAATTCATATTAAAGACAGAATATGCAAATTTACTTTCTTTTTATCAACTTTCAGTTTGATCATTTATTTAGATAAAAGCGACCTCTGAAGAACAACCAATGATCTAAAAATGAATTGTATTATTACTTGGTTGTTGCCCTTTGAGCACTTTATACTCGATTGGGCATACTTTCCCGAGTTCTGTGAAAAAAATCCACGGGCATATCACTCGGGTGGGATTCGAACCCACGGGAAAATACTTATTATTTGCCTAATATTATTATAGTCCCCGATGCAAAATTAACATCTATTAACGCATTGTATGTTAATTAGTGTAAAATAGACGGCCTCGGCGCTAGTGCATGAGAAAATATATAAATAACATATCAATAATAATATTGTGAGTTAATTTAATTATTGATCTTTAAAAGCTGACCACCTTCGCCTGTTAGGCCTATGTTAAATAAAACAATGTTTTCAAAAGTTAAGTTCTGAACACAGTGAATGTTTCCGCTGCAAGTCCTTTCATATTATTATGCAGAGTATGTGAATGAGTAAGACGATTAAAAAGATTGCATGTCAGCCAGGTTTATCTAAATATATAACATGATTTGGGTTTGAATTGAAGAAAGAAAACTTGACTAGAGCGGGATTTGAACTTACAACTTCTGGATTAAGGTGCCGGCGCTCTACCAACTGAACTATCTATTGGCGGTCTCCCTATTTTGTCAAGACCTTTGTATAATTATAACATCTATACTATGTTTTGTATGAGTAGGGCCTACCCTTTGCTGGGATATGTTCTATGGTAGATTTGCTGGGATATGTTCTACCATAAAGGAACTCCAGGGTAGTTTTAAGGTTTAATTCGAGGATGCACTATAATTCAAACACAACCAATGTCGTACGATCCCTGTTTTGACCGAACTCTGTTCAGTAAACCGAACTTCTCATTGCTACATTGTATAGGTTCCAACACCGGCATCGGTAAGGAGACTGCCCTCGACTTCGCTCGCCGTGGTGCCCGGGTCATCCTCGCCTGTCGCAACCCGGCGAAGGGCGAGAAAGCAGCGACGGAGATCCGGGAGCTGACTGCCAATGACCAGGTCGTATTCAGACTTCTGGACAACGCTTGCCAGAAGTCAGTCACGACGTTTGCTGAAACGATACTGAAAGAGGAATCAAGGCTTGACATCCTAGTGAACAATGCAGGTACGCATGAAGTTTAACCCATCCTGTCATTTTGCAACTTTTGTTCTTACCATAAAATATATTTCATGGGAGAGGTAAGAATTTTCATAAAATGTGGACAATTTATTCAAAAAGACGAACCAGTTTTACTCTAGGCCTATATAGGAGTGTTGCAAGCTGTCCCCAGAAAAATAATATAAATAAATGTGTAAAATAAGATAGTAAACACATTTTTTTGACCGTTTCTGGAAACTTATAACACTTTGTTCCAAATACAATAGCTTTCGGTTTTTGCTTTATTTGCTTTTACTGATTATGCAAAATTATTTTGCACCGTGTGACATCATTAGGCGATAAACACACATTGAATTTTGTTTTTCGATCAGGCGTGTCCCGTTGCCATGCCGACGAGAAGACGGACTACGGTTACGACCTTCAATTCGGCATCAACCACCTTGGCCCGTTCCTCCTGACCCACCTCCTTCTACCCCTTCTCAAAGAGACCGGCCGAAGTCGTATCATCAACGTGTCATCTGTGGCCCACAAGATGGTCCGAAATTTATGCTACCTGACAACCAAGCAGGCGTTCGAGGAGACCCTTGCCTACGGTACGTGCAAGCTCTGCAACATCCTGTTCGCCAGCGAGCTGGGCCGGCGGTTACAGGGCACCGGAGTGACGGCGTACTCGCTTCATCCCGGCATGGCAGACACTCGCATACTGCACCCAAGATCGAGCAGACTCCACGGGAGGTTCATATTATTTTTCTTCAGAAATCTACTCAGGTAGGCCTCGCTGATATAAAGTTTGAAATTATTTTTTCGATGAACTATTCTGTTTGGTCTGGATTTTAGGGGAACCGAAATGGGGATGGGGATGCCGCTAAACTCACATGGACAATAAATAATATATGAGCAAGTTGCAGTTTTGTCACAAAATAATTATGCGCTGTCCCACTGTGTTGATTTTGAAAGCTTGTACTATGTTGACCTCCGTTATCTTACAGCGACATAGTCCATAAAACCGCAATTTGCGGGGAAGATTCTGACCATAAAGAGTGTCTATAAAAAATATTCAAATTCGTTGATGTTTCGTTTGTTCTTTTTCATGTTTCAGGCCCTTTACAATTTCTATCAAGGCAGGTGCGCAGACGACTATTTACTGTGCACTAGATGAGTCGGTGCCGTATTATTCCGGGAGGTACTTCGCAGATTGCCAACTCGCGGAAGAAAGTAACATCGCGCGAGACGAGAAGATCGCCTCTCAACTCTGGGATCTCAGCTGTAAATTAACTGGCGTTGAAAATGCGTGATTCAAGCACCGTGTAATGTCACGAGATGACATTTTGTACAATTGTTATATATTATTTGTAAGGTTTTGTTATTAAAGTTTAAGTTTTTGGTATTTCGTAGATGAGTTCAAGTTCAACGTGTGTACAGTTTTTGTTATCGTTAAAAGGGAGAAATTTATTGTCAAGGGTATATTTTGAAGTGCTTTCATTCAACAAACGGTGCAACGAAATTACTTGGACCGCTCGTGGGTAAAATAATTGAAGCCAAAGTGCCGTAAACGATTTAGTTGATAGACCTCTTAAAAACGAACTAAGAACTTCTGCTAGAGTTTCACGATATTATCGGTCAATTCCTTGCTACATTTTCCTGAAAGAGGTGCAAGCTCCGGATTTCTGTTATAGAAAAATAGAAAATAGTTTGGCTATTTTTCCATACCTGGGCGTAATTTAATAGAGCTGTTTTATTAATAATAGTGATACCAGAGTAAGATAACAGCTAAACTACAATTTCACGAGTGCCTTCTGTGACTGATATCCAATTTGCTAACGGAACTATTCTAAGCAATATTTTCTGCATATAGCGGTTAAGAAAATAGGCTCGCAAGACCCAATTTCAACGAGGTGCTAAGCACATTACACATGTACCTTCTGTGACAGGTATCCTGCTAATTTTTGATTAACAGAAGTATATAAAGCAATAGCCTATTTTCTATTGGACTTGGGTTCATCCCAGGAACCAATTTCAAAGAGCTGATCACAACAAGTTATTAAGCACAAGAACATTTTCCCTTCCAGAATAGGGTTACCAGCCAAAATACCATGATACCAATACCATAAATTGTTATTCTTTTGAATGAGCATGGTCTGGGAGGGCACATCTTTTTTTTACATGACACTTTTTGTTGTTGTTTGCCTTTCCTTAGACGGCCTCTGCTCATTTATTGTGTTGTCCAAAGAATTAATTTAAAACATTAAATAATGTCATGGGCCTTTGTACCGTTTGCCTGCAAAGAAGAACTTTTTGCATTTAAACTGCTAAGCAAAACAAGCAGTCTACTTGTTAAGCAGCTCTATGAAATCGACCCATTTGAGTAGCATATACAAACTCTTGTTTTGCCATCCCATTGACATACCGAATACCGAATACTCGTAGAATCCCTTTTGGATGTTAGATAAGTCCATGTCAGAAAATTTGATTTCGAAACACAGACTGTTTGGGACTCCACTTTAAAATGATTTATGTTGATCTTTGGTCGATGCAACCCTTGTAAAATGTAGGCCACGTGGGTCATGCCACTCTAAGTAGACCCACATGCCTATCTCTAATAAAACTTTATTCACTTGCCGTATGTATCTAATCCAATAACCTGGAATTGATCTTTAAACTATGCCCTCTTTTGATTACATTAATAGTTATACACTGTTTTCTCTTATAAGTAGCCATATTTATTTAAATTTTATTATTAAAATTAATTTTTTTTATCCTATATAATAATTGAATTTGATTAGCGTGTATAAAGTCCATCCATCAGTTTTCCTAGTCATTTTCGGCACCCCCCTGCCCCTGAAAAACAAAGGACTTGTTCACATTTTGTATCAAAGCGATTTTGCCTCATATTTAATATAGAATCAAATTTTAAATTGAAACTTTGGAAGCGTTCTTTTTAGCCACGCGAAATCCGCCATTTATTTTGCAAGGTATTCGCAGCTAAACATTTCTGCAAAAAGCTGCCGCGAATTTGAATGCTGTTCGAATTGATTATTAAATTGAATGGTTCTATTTTAAATCACACACGACCCAAGAACACAATAGTTTCTTTATTTCGCTACATTGAAATCGGCCGATTATTTGCCGAAAATGACCACTGGAAAACCGATACTATCATTGCTACATATATGTATTGGTTCCAGACAATAAATCAGGGATTTACCAGGACTACAACGCATATTTTTTGTTACCGTTTTGTCTCTCTTGGTTTTTAGAATGGCGCACGTCCTAGGAAACTAAATACAAGCGCTGTATAAAAGGCCTAACTTTACTATTTCTGGCATTGAGCTTGGATTAGCAATTCCTCAAACTATGTAGGCCTATCAACAAACTGAATTATATTCTCCATCTCAAACTTCATCAACCCACTTAATGGGTGCATTAAATACAATGCAAGAAGCTAAATATTAGAGTATACACAAATAAATGGTTGAAAGTTTGACAGCTTTTTAGAGTAAAAAGGAAATTATTCAGTGAGTTTTGAAATTCTATCCTGTGTTCAATTTGATACGGGTAGTCCCAATTTCAAGGCCCATCGAGTTATTCTCCCTCCAAATAAAAGCATTCTACATCGGTGTAATTTTCCGAACGTCCGAGCATCAATCTTTAAAAATGTCCCTACCCTATCGGCAAATGCCGGGAGCACTTATCTCAGGGCATATGTCATCCAAAATACCTCAAGTTGGAAGTCAACAGCCCCCAGGTCACAATTTGGGCAAAATGTGTACACTGTATATGGGGCTTTCAAATCGGTCTAATAATTATAGTATATTTTGTGGACCTAAAAAATATTAATGAGGCCGACACTCTGTTTTCTCCCTATATTCTGATTGGCGACATTCGTCAGATTCGTCGACTTGTCCAATCCCTCTGAGCCAGTCGATGCTGTGCCCTCATCGGTGACTAATAGTACTAAATACACTAATAGTTAACGTCGCCAACCGAGACTACTTGGTCCGGAAAGCTGCGTCACTGCGATTGAATTAAGCGAAGGAAAATGTTTCTGGTCGAGGTTGCTAAAACACGCCCAAGGTTAACCCTTTTTTTAATATAGTTTAAATGGAAGTCAACATTTTAGACCAGTGGCCTTATAACTGACTGTCCATAACTCCTTGGCGAGCTCGTCATCTTGAGCGAGTGGCGACGGTTCGACCTCTGCGCAGTTATCGAAGTACTTCCCGGAGAGTTCCGCCACCGATTCATCCAGAGCGCAATGGAGCGTAGTCTGTGCTCCAGCCGTCTCATCGATGAAAACAACCTTGAAAAATGTAAAGTGCTACACAAAGACAACAAATTTCAAATCACAATCTTGTTAGTGTTTACTGAAATTCGTGTGAGACTTTTATAAATAATCATGGTAAAGGCGGAGATTGTTGAGCATGCAGATCAAGTCTGAGATCGCGGTTATTTATCTGCATCAGCTGCGTTTAATCAACAAGAGGGCGCTGTTTCAGACAATGATGTATGAAAATGGCTATCAGGTAGACTCAAAACCAAGATCACAGACTTGGAACCAATTGTCTAGGATTGCGCAAAATCGCATCCCACTTCCCATCAACATCGACCATCCCCTGATCCATACAAGCCACAGCCATGCTGGAACTCTAGGAAAGCTGGAAGAAAAGGGTTCTCAACTGAGGCCGACGAACAAATCATCAAATTTGAAAATGCTCCAAAGTGCTACGCTGACTTTTGCAATGTACTGAACGAATCGGCCACGAAGCACATAACGCGAGGCTTCCGCAAATAGTAAACACCTGGATGGCTCCCAGCTGAAGAGCTAGAAAATGAAGCCTCGGGTCTCAGCTGTTGCTACAGAACTGCTTGGCTCCTTGCATGTAGCCACACGTCATCGCTGGCAAGAGACTGAAGGGAACCTCGACTTCAATTCTGCATAGCTTCCAGAAAAGCCTGGAAGCTACGCATAAATCATGGAGCAGGTACACCAGCCCAAGACCAACCACCCAAGGTAGCGACCAACACTGTTGTCTCACGAAAGCTTCATAATTCCAAGGTGGCAACAAGTGAGGAAGCTAGACAACAAGCACATGTCGCGTAGCATTTCATCCTCTCGCTCCTTCTGCAAGCTCTTTTGCCAATTCCTACTCCAAAGAAAGTTGCATCTGTTGATGACCTCATGCCCTCGCTACCCAAGCCAAAGAATATGAAGACCTCAACTGAACTCTAAACGCAGGACCTGAAGAAGACGGAACTTCACGTACTGACACATCCGTACAAAGCCTTCCACGACTATACGTTTGCTGCTCTTCACCTTAGCAACCGTTTGGCTAGGAAAAAAAATCCAAGCCTCATTTTGTGGCAAATCAGACACAAACTTGATGAATTCCAATCTTGGGATTACCCTTGACTGGAATCTCACATACAAGGTACACCTGAAAAAGATATCAACAAAATTCAAGACAAGAGTCAACATCGTCAATCAATTGACGGGAACTTTTGGGGATCAAGTGCTACGCACTGCTAGCCTAATACCCTTGTGTACTCCACAGCTGTGCACCGGTATGGGCTGAGAACTGCCGTACCAACGAGTGGACACCATCCACAGCAACGAGAACTATCTAAATAATTAAATACAAGAAGTATAAAAGACATTGGAATCTGAGGAATTGGCCCTGTCAGCGAAGAATGGGGATCGGTGCAGAACTCGGCGGAAAGAGACATGACATTGTGGGCCCATATCACTTGGCAGTAATGGCACACTTGATTTAGACTTTTGAAGTGGCTAATTCTTATCTCTAATTAATACCCAATTAGCCGCAAGAACACAAGCCATTTTCCATCATAATTATGTAATGTAAGCTGGGTTAAGGTATAATAGGGACAAAAACTGACCAGAGTATTCACGCCAATGTATTAAAATTGGCCACCCTTCATCTTCCATAAGAGATTTTTTTTCTTTTTCTATAATTTGAAAGACCATACCGCTGGGCACACTTGATTTTGGAGTTATTTAATTCAGATCACTAATTAATACCTAATTAAACTAACCGCTAGAACACAAGTAATTTTCTATCATGAGAAATGGCGGTTTAGGACCACCTTTCTATGAGTTTTTGTAGTTATAAAACAAAACAAAAACTATTCGTGTCATTGTTCTCTTTCAAAAGTCAGCCATGGTTTATACAAAAACTACATCGTACTTTTTGTCACAATCGATTATAGACAGTTTCCTTTGGTGTGTATTTTCTCAGGATCAGATATCCGCTGCTGTTTATTGGTGCTTTTTGACGCGGCTCAGTAACATTCCCGTGTCAGCAAAGTTTACAGCACCGAAAATAATTATAGGGTAACATTTTAGTGGGACACAAGGGGGCGCACTTTGTTTTCAAAAAGGGGGGGGGGGGCAAAAAATCCGTTGTCAGCGCAAGTGTTTATGCTTACTATTTTATTTACTACGATATAAAAACAAATGCATTGTCTCCGTCTGTGAAGGTGAATATAATTTTAAAACACTTGAAATTATCAAATACAAACTTATATAACGTAACATTTAACCTGAAATTTAAAGATTTCAAATGGGAGGCTTCTTAAAATAACCTTTAAAACCTGGACAATTTACTATTCCGAACTTGTCCACCCGTGACACAATTTCCTTGCCTTACGACATCGGGTTGGGAACGGCCGCGGAAACGATGCACTGCAAAGCATCCGAAGCATCCCGATAACTTATCCAATATAGGACTCCTATATTAAACTCAATTGGAGCGTCTCAGCAGTATACATGGCAAAATATAGTATGAAGTGACACATGTTCCACTAATCAAATGAAAAGGATCTGTGTGTACGGAATTTTTGTATTGTATCTGTATATAGAAATAATTATAACTCATGCAACAATTCATTATCTTGGAGCCGTAACTCATTCAACAAATCGGAGTAGGAATTGAACATAACTGTTATAAAACGGTTGTATACATCAGCACTATGGGTGCCATGCCATTCCAAGTGTCACCTACACAGTACTAGTTACAGCTCTTCATGCACGGATGGTTGAAAACGGGGAGGCCGGGATACTGATCGTATTGCAAATAATGCGCTCACAATACTGTTCGTGTGCTGTGTGTGTGGGTCAAATTGAATGTCTGTAGACTAAAAACCGAACAACAGTCCGTGGTCCTTTCTCTATGGTACAAACAACAGCAGAAACCCTCCTCTCACAAACATGGACGTTGGTGTAGTCGCAACGGCAAACGCCATCTTTGTGGCGTTTATCATTTACGGAATTTATTCGCTGAGTTTGATGACAGGGAGTCGGCGTTACTTTACTAGCAATGCAGACCTGCATGAGATGACAATCATTGTGACAGGTAATTACGTACAGCGTTTGCTAACATAATGAAAACATCGTATTTTGGGGGCTTAACAAGCAGTCAGTGACTCGTTTTAGTGAACAGTGGAAGCTAGCTAGCTATACGTTACATAATCATCGGTTATCTCATCATCTGAGAAATATTTTGCTAAGCTGCACGGGTGACCAGCGTAATTGGATCTTCATTTACATGGTTTGCATTTTCTCCTGGTACCCGTTTTGCTTATTCACGTGTACTATCAAACGCATTTCCCATGTCCGAATCGTTTATTGAGTGGAGGCAAGACATAACTGATGCTTTCTGCAGTACAATACAAGTTAATTTACTACGCGATTGTTGCATTTTTTTGTCATTACAATTTCACAAGCCAAACATGCAAATTATAAAATTATGGCGTTCCCAAAGCGAAATATTGTCTGGAAATAATGATGGAACAGGGAAATGCATTGAATTTGTACGTCATCAGGAGGTGACTAGTTGGGCCCATCCCACTGAGCCATTTTGAGGGGGACACGATACTACGAGACTTTTAAGCTTGGGTAACAACACTCCTATAGTGTCCACGATATTCTTAACGAAGAGAAGCTTATTATGAGTAGAGCACCATAAACAAAAATAAATTTCTGAACAATTTTGGGGGCTGAAATCCAGGGAAGCAGCTTTATGTTAGACCACGGT
Source organism: Evasterias troschelii (assembly GCA_032357145.1). Lineage (NCBI taxonomy): Eukaryota > Metazoa > Echinodermata > Asteroidea > Forcipulatida > Asteriidae > Evasterias > Evasterias troschelii. Next base: position 4,541,411 of record JAUELU010000064.1, on the reverse strand, counting down.
TAACCATACACATTTGATAACCAATTTCATGGGCACGGCCCGAAACCGAATGTCCTGCAATATGTTGTTTCAAACGAACAGTAACTGACGATGATAACATTCATCATTAATGTATGCCGGGTATTTACTGTACACACCAGACTGTACTGTGATTCTTCATATTCATTCCGTACAGTCACAATGGCAGTGTGCCTTGAATCCCCACTACCTGGAAACAGGAAGGACTGATACTCCTAGCAAACCCACTCAAGGTCATCGTATACAGGTCACGCAGACCTATAACAGTTTGTTGAACCCCGAAACGGGGGCGGGGCTTTGTTAATCATGACGTAAGCTTGATTGATCTGTTGGCTACCTGTTCAATGAAAGTCGGTAAGGTACGGTTGACTAAAGCGGGCACTGGTTTGTACAGACGTTCAGATCAACAAGCAATTTGTTATAACCCGCATTGAAATAGTGTTTTACTTTTGAAAAGGAGCTGTGCTCAAAGCCTTTTCACTTCTTTGTCGAAAACAAAAGCGCAAGGTGTTCAAGTAATAAAATTGTCCTGTGATAACAATAGTCATTTTCAAATTGCAATACATTCACACTGTGTAAGACGATGTGCCATTTACACCGATCCCGTGATGATTGTAGAGAAGGGTGTAGTTGTCCCAGTGTTTAATGGCAATGGCTGCTGAATGTGCCGCAGCATTTTGTCATCCATCAGATATTGTAATTAGTATACTTAATATGGAAATGGAATATTTGAGCAGTATGTTTGCGGTAGGGATTACGTTCCGTGTTCTTTATCCATTGTTCCCTTCCCGTAGTCAGAAAACTGAACGCATATTAAACCATCATAGCAGCAAAATCAAAAGTGGAGATCCTTGGGAGACTCCAAAACAAAGCTGTGGTTTCCATTCCACCAATTCCTAATGCAGAGCTTGGTAGCCACCAAAGACGAGTTGCTGGCTTAACAGTTTTCACAAAAATTAAGTGCTCTCTGTTACCCCATCCACTTGACAGTCTCAAACTTCCTCTACAAACAGGACGCCGCTCTTCTTACTACTAGGGCCTACTAGGTAATCATGTACACAACATCAAGATACTGTCATCATCCTCAAATCACGCACTTCTCAACATCAGAGATCCTTCATATCATCCTGTGCCAGGCTTTGGAACTCACTACCTGCATCTGTCGTTGTAGCCCTGTCAGGCCAGTCTTTCAAATCCAGGATTCATAATATGCTTAAAAAACATGTCCCCTGCTCACAATTTATGAACTCTAGCTGTAGTTTATTTCTAATAGCTTCTTGTTCGCTTGAGTAAGGTCAAAAAAGAAAGAAAAAAGAAGAAAGATTAGACTGATTGCGAGAAGTCCGGTTGTTATGTCAGTGGGTTTTCCCCGATCTGTTGGGTTTGGTTTTTCATTGAGAATTTCCATCAAAGGGTGTTTTCACCACACTTCTCCGTCATCAGAATTTGTCTTTCTCTTTTTGGAAAACGTTGGTAAACATCATCCATGGTTGAAGATTTTAGGTCAACAATATCCACCGCAATGTTGGTTCCCGTTGTGCCTTTATGGTAATATTAACCATCCTGTTTGAACGCATAGCTCAATGGCTTGAAGACTAATTAGCATAGCAAAAAATACAATTACGTCACCGCAAAGCATTGTGTATTTCATGCATCTTCAATAAGAGTTTTTTGTCGCCGTCAGCGTTGTAAATAAGTTACGCTCACTGGGGGATGGGTATTTCTAGGTATGTGACGAGATCATTCAATGAGCCATTGTCCCTCGGGCATATTATAGCAACAGGAGAGGGTGGATATAGTTAATCCATGCTTAAGCCTACCGTATAGCTCCATGATCATATGTCACCAAAATACAAACTGAACATGGGAAGTGTAGGTTTAAATCTAACTGTTTGTCTGTTGGTACTAAACGGATTTCGATCTTGGAGTCTGATTTGGAATTCTCGTTCGTACACCGGTGATAAAAACCTTCATGGGAAGACAGTGCTCATCACAGGTAAACATGATTGTCACATCGTTTGGTGTTCTTATCTCTTCTGGCACAGTATTATTACTGTCCGTTTGCTCCGTCACTGTCGGCCTTCTAGCGGGGTGAACGAGCAAGGATCATTCCACCCTTTTTCTTTTTATAAACAAATATGATTGATGGAGATCCAAGGACAAATTCACTCATGTAGTTTTTTGGTCTTCGTTTTTGGTGCCACGGATCAGTAATAACCATCGGTGGCGCCCTCCGATAATGGCGCCGTTTGAACCGTACGCGCTTTTGTTCAAAATAAACAGTTATTGATTCCTTGACTAATATTTCGAAGTTCAGGCGATTTTTATTTCGTGAAGGAAGTAGCTGAAATAAGTGTACATTTCATAGTCAATCAGCGCTTCGGTCTCAGCGGAAGTCATGCTTTGAAAAACTTGTAACTCGTGCTGTGCATTTACCTATTTTTAATGGAAAGATCTATATGCTAGTAAGCTTGCGGGTACAACAACGTGTAAATCTGTTCTGTGTGGAAATAGTGTTGGCTGTGAACAAGAGCCGGTGTGTCTCTACATATCAAACAGTTTACTCTGCTCCTTCAAAGAAGAAATTTACATTTAATACATCTATAGTTACTCGGTCTTTGTAGCGGCACGTTTACTGGTTTACTTATTAATGTTCACACCCATGCAAAGCTTCAAACTTTACTTGTGATGGCTTCTGCTCTGCTCTATGGAGACACCCTTCCAATGATGAAGACACAATCATTTGATGTTTTATTCAGTAAGACCAATGAGACAAATGTACATGCGCTTTTGGCTAAAGGTATGAAGTGTGTCACAAAAATTGAATTATCAACTTTGAATGTCAAATTTTGTATGCCGTATTTGTTCCTGTTTTTAATATGACCTCTGTTTACATTCAAACCGCCCTCTGTTGACAAGTCTTGTTGTCCAAGTCATGTTCCGCCGGGCAAAAAGACCGTATAGTCAGGGTATTTGCGTGTACTTTCTAGCTGGCTGCCAACACACACAAAGGTTTTGCCAGGCGGTATGTGCGCGAATCATGTTATGGTTTTCGAGTGACGTCAGAGGTCACATCGTCTATAGGTTTTATTGTCTGAATCGCATTTATATAGTGATTATTCTAACTTTTTGGTCACCCTCAGGTTTGGTCTCTAGTCCCATTTATATTTTTAGTTATTTGTACGTTGTGTTTGTTTGCTATTTGGATATATATAAATGCATAAACACATCAATAAATAAACAACTTTCCACTAGTCTTTGTAACAGTTTTTTTTTACAAGTAGTGATACTTCAAATTTTCGTTAAAAAGGTGGAGACACGGGTATCGGGAGAGAGACGTCCTTGGACTTGGCCCGGCGAGGAGCTCGGGTCATCCTCGCCTGTCGCAATCTACAGAAGGCCGAAGACGTAGCGAAGGACATCCAGAGTAGTACGGGCAACTCAGAGGTTGTAGCCCGTCATCTTGATCTGTCCAGCTTGCAGTCGGTCAGAGAGTTTGCTGAACAGACCAACGAGCAGGAGCAAAGGCTCGACATACTGATAAACAATGAAGGTAGATACATTTGCCAAAAAAGGTTTAAAATATAATGTGGTTATGAAATAAGAGGTTTTAGTTTCAATTTTAGTAAACGACAAAGTTTTCAATACTACCCTTTCTTTTGTAGACCTTTTTCAAAAAAAACACGTGTTATTATTGTGACTGTCGTCAAAGCATGATCAGTCAATTTTCTTTTGAAATTGATGTGTATTTAAGAGCCGAGCTGATAGTTTTTCATTTGGACACATTTTAACTATTTGTTTGGAATTACAATAACCCAGTTTTCAATTGGCGTCAAGTATTACGTTTGGAAGCTTGTATAATGTAAAAGGAAGTATAAATAAGAAGTGTTGGTTCAGAATAAATCAACTGAAAGCAGGGTTAAATTCGGTCTAGACTTTTCGAAGAGTATGGTCTTCGGAATCACGAACTGAGTACATTGTTGATCTATCTGTCAGCTTAGAATCGAGCCTATACGAAAAAACAAAACAATTTGGTATAGATAGATAAGGAATAATATAGGTCCATTTCGTATCAATATATAGCTCTCGTTCCACTAACGGAAGGCTCTGCAACCCTTGACAACTTCGATCTCGCTTTCGGCACCAACCACTTCGGCCACTTCCTCCTCACCAACCTCCTCCTAGACCTACTGAAGAAGAGTACCCCCAGCCGTGTGGTCACCGTATCCTCCTATGTCCACAGGACTGCTCATGGGATCAACGTGACCAGAGGTAACCCTGGTGGCAAAGACACCATATTATACCCCTACCTTAAGGGATATTCCAGGAGCAAGCTGGCCAACATTCTCTTCAGTAGCGAGTTGGCAAGGAGGCTGGAGTCCACCGGGGTCATTTCGGTCTCGCTGCACCCAGGAGTTGTTTACTCGCCCGGGCTGATGTATCTCCCACAGAGGTAGGCACTGATTTCTTTATTGTCGTTAAACAAACTGAAACCCATGAAAACCCTTGTACTCTTGAGGTGACATTTCTGAGTGAGTTGACCAACCATACGAAACCATTCAAAGGTTGTGTGTGGTTGAACAACCTTCACATAGTAGAGGTCATGAGAGCAGAGCAGTTTCTCAACCTGGTTAGGTTCCTTTTCAGCACCAACACTTCTCCCGTAAGAGATTCAACTCAGGATCGCCGGTAGAACACAAAATCAACGGCACATTTTTGTTTTTTTCACTGTTTTCTCCAAAGTGCAATGCCCTTGGGAAGTCAAACTTCGTGATATCATAGACTGGACCATTCATCATATCTCTTTTGAGGGACTGCAAAGATATTTTCACCAATATACTCCGTACACAAAATTGTACAGACATTCAGACCTAGACATATCTCTCTGATAAAGTGGAGCAGCCTGTTCTTTGTAGTAGGCTTCCATTATGTCTTGCTGACAGCCTTTGCTAGGTTGTAAGGTTTCCAGCCCCCCTTGCCAATCATACTTTTCGGCTTGATGTAAGGCCCGGCCAGTAACTATAGAACCTTCTCACGTTGTGTGATTTCTGGGGTTACTCCCACACTGAAAGGTTTTAATCCTCACGGTTGTCTTCCCACACCCGTAATCCAAAACTCTTTGTCAATGCGATATTTTGACCCTTCCCTCACTTCCCAGGTTGATCTTCTTGGACGAGAGGGCGGCTGCCCAGACAACGCTGCACTGTGCCTTGGACAAGTCGGTCTTGAATCATTCCGGTAGATACTTCGATAATTCGGAGGTGATTGAACCGTCGGTGAAAGCAATGGACGCAGGGCTTGCTAAAATACTCTGGGATGCAAGCTGTGAGGCAACCAAGTTGAATTGCTGACAAGCTGTTCGTGGTTTACAAAACGCAATCAAATATCAACTTCTTTGAACTGAATTAATATAGCAATACATTTATTTTTTTATTGGGACACAACGAAAGTATGACGAAATGGTTACAGGCCGATTTTCTTCTCTGTGAGAATATTTTTTTATCTCAAAAATGTTTTGAAAAGTCTCGTAGGGTTCCCGAAGTATTCAGATTTGTGCGAGACTATTAAACTGTCTATCCAGTATATTAAATTGTGCTTTATAAATAACAATAGCAAAGGTCTGTGTTGCATCCCGCGCTCGTCACGAGAGGGCCAGTTGCTCGCGAGAATCTGTAAACAAAACAATTCAAGGTGACATGAGGCAAGTATTGCTGCACGGGAGTATTTAAATTCGTGTAATTCCTCCATCTTCTGAATATGATTTGTTTGTCTTCGTGGTGTTCTTGAGCGTGTCACTGTCATCCGACCTGCCGTGCGACGCCCATGGCGGCATCAGTGGCAAGCACCTTCCAACTATTGAGAACCCGTTGCATGAATGACGGATCGATATAAAGAAAAGTTTTCTAATAGTTTGGTTGCTTTAGTCTTTGTCAGGGTAGATATTGGTTTAGTTTGTACGTCTCAAAAGTCTGTAAGTTTGTATATTAATTTGAATGCACCAAAATAGAAAATTTCACCTTATCAATGAAAACACATTATTTTGTTGTAATCAACTGTTTGAACTGAAATGCACCGTGAAATAATGAAATTCTTGAGCGCTTTTATAAGAAACTTGATGGGGAAGAGTTTCACTGGTGCCTCAGGTAAATTTTATCTAAGTCTGAAATTATTATATGTTTCGTAGTGTGCAAGTGAGCTGAACAGGAATCATTTGTTTCGAAAATACTCCACATGAAGCTCGTTGGTTTGTTGTGTTTACTATTATTTTAATAAAGTATTAACCTTATGATAATCTTCGTAATCATGTCTAACTCATAATTGTATGTGAAGGTATTTCTATGCAGGTTGCGTGTGTGTGTGTGTGTGTTGGGAGGGGGTGGGGGGGGGGGGTAGGTATGTGATCAGGTCTTACACCCAACAGCCTCTTCGATCATGTCCTAAGTGACAGACTTTACAGTGGCTAACCGGCTCGCTGTAAAGGTATATTCTTCTTCGTTGTTGCAGCCAACAGCCACAGCCTCATTCGTGATTGGCAACGCTGTTTATGTACTAGTCACCGGCGGTAGAGGGCGCAACATCGACTGGCTCGCTGGGCAAGTCTACAAATCTGGATCAAATCCATAATGTTTGTTTAAAACTGATATCTTTTCTCCAGTAATTCGTCTTGCGCTATCGGCAACACACGTTAAAAAAGAACGTAAGACTATAGCCGTAGCCGAAGATGTTTGATATTTCGGACACAGACTTATTTCGGAACGCTTCCCAGGTCGTATCGTATACTTGGGTGTGGTCACTGGACGGTGGTTAACGGTTGAATGGCATCTGACTGGCACCCCCCCTCCCGAACAATTATATATTGACATATTGACAACACAGGGAGACCGCCAACATATGGCTAGGTATAGCTCAGTAGTTAATCCGTAGGTGATTGGTTCAAATCCCGCTATAGTCAGTTTTTCTTTGTTCAACCTATAATTCACGGACTTATTTTCTAACATGCACGTGACCTTACTGAGGCATGTATAGTGTGGTGCTCAGGTGTTGTTATGTGTATGATCAGTAGCACTTATTATATACGGAGTATACAGGGGAGTCTGTGGTTTAGATGGCCTTCAGGATACTGTGAACACAATACCTGCGGGATCATATCGTTCTCCACAGGTGCAAGGTAAACATTGACTGAAGGGTCAGTAATTGCTAATTTTCCTTTAAAAAACAGCACAAAACATGTCTTAAAACACTGTCAACAACAACGACGACGGCGACGGCGGCAGCAGCAGCAGCAGCAGCAGCAGCAGCAGCAACAACAGCAGCAACAACAACAACAACACAAAAACAGCAACATAAAACAGCAACAACGTTCATTAAAACGACATAAGAAAACACGATACATAAACAAGTTTTGTGTGGGTGACTTTGAAGAGTGTTCGCGTTGAAAAAAACGTTGCTTTTATTTTACTTTCAATTATAATTTGAGTACTATTCGTAATGTTCAGGTTATGTCTGAAATAAAACTTTATTTGTACGAATTATTTAAAATTACATAATCGTATTGAATTGCAAATGTGTTTTTTTGGGGAACAACAAATAAACATTTGGAGGTGTGCCACCCTATAAAGCTCTCTTCATCGACAAATGCTAAGTGCTATTGAAAATGACTCAAGAAAACTGTGTACAAGTCTCCCATTCTCTTGAAAACAAGTCAAATTTATTTGTTGACAACTTATTTTTTTTCTACTTCAAAAAACCCCATCCCCCCCCAAAAAAAACTCACGCCTAATGAGTAAACTGGCCCCCAAATTATTTGTGAATGTTTTGGGTGTCATGCAGCATTAAGAAAATGTAAGCCTAATTATGACAAATTATCACAACCTGGGGGTTCTGCCCTTCAAATTTTGAGGAGAGGTGATAAATTTAGGCTTTAAAATTGGTCCTATTTGGGTTGGGAAGTGGAGAAGCACATCATGAAAATTGATAGCCAGTCGGTTTAGGAACCTGTCAGGCATGTACCAGTCTTGACCAGGTTAATTGTTTGCCTGAAATACAAAACCAAATTCTGTTTGGAAATGCATGAAGTAAAACCACCCCGTATACCAACCTCAAACAGTTTATATCTATTAAGTTTTATGAAAATAGAGCTGTCAAAGCTACTGATGTTCTGTAGATCTTTTTGTGACTGATAGAAATAGCTTAATCTGGAAACCTGATTTAGTTTCCCCTTCGGTTTTAAGTTCTTTATGCAATGATTGGAAGGGGAAGGGGAAGGGGAAGGGGAAGGGCCCCCCTCTTTTTGAACTAGTCAATTGATCGATCGGTCAATTATGGAGTGTTTTATGATTCAAGGGAGGTTACAGAATATACTTTAGATCACAGATTTACATAAAACTTACACGGTCTAATGATGGTGATAGTAAAAATCATCCCTTGAAATATTTCTGTCTGAAATACCATATTTGATGCGAAATAAATGAAACTAATTTTCCGATTGGAGTCTATCGCTCAGTGAGCTTTTTATTCATCGATGATTTCATGCAAAAATGTGTAATCGGTTTTTCACTATTTTCTCGTGACCCAGTTGGCCAATCGATCTCAAACTTCTACAGGTTTGTCAGTTTATGTATATGGTGGATTACATAAAGTGCTTACAATGCCAGCAACTGTTTTGTTAGAAAAACCAATTCAGTAATGTCCCTTTAATGTTTTATAACAATGATTAAGTGAGGCTAATGAATCATCTATGAATGTGGAAAATCGTGGGTTCAAAATGCACCAGGGCTGACTACAAGATATCTACAAGTTTTGTTGATATTTTATGTCTATTTACACATTACTACACGAAGACTTTTTAAGCTATATTAAATCAGGATAACGTACAAACACACTTTTATTGGATTCTTGAACTTTTTTGAAAACTAATACATGTATTGTACCATTCTCTCAAAATGTGATGTATACAGTCGTCAACATTATGTAAAAAAGACGGTAAATATAGTTTTATGCGTATGTATTAAACACAAAATGAGTTTGTCTACTCATCGTTCACGTGGTCGCGTTTCCTGGAGGCCGGGAGTGTCATTGATCAGTCGATCATTCTATCAGATATAGTGCGCTCAGTTCTGAAAACAGCTAAAACTTTAGTAAGCCTACCAACTATTTTCTCTTCATAGTGATCTCCTGCAAAACTGCTGATAACTGGAACCAGAAGTATGGTTGTCTTTCTCCGTGTTACGGTGATGGTCATGGCTGTGATCGGGCTGACCAGTGCCGGTTGTCCACCACTGTGGACTCGCTATCGTAATAACTGCTACCGTTTCATGGGCCATAAATTGTCTTGGACCGATGCAGAAAAACACTGCCGGCAGTTCTTTACCATCGGCGGACAGGGCCATCTTGCGTCCGTTCACAGCTCTGATGAGGCAGATTTCCTGATCCAGTACTCGAAATCTTCGTTCGACATTGCCGAGGGCAAACGTGTGTGGATTGGGATGTCTGACGAATCCAATGAAGGCACTTTCATCTGGAGTGACGGCACGGCGGTGGACTACAGCCCAGAATGGAATTCTGGTCAACCGGACGATGGAGGCGGAAACGAAGATTGTGTTGAAATTTATTATTATAGTGTGGGTGTGACGGAATGGAATGATCACATCTGCTCCACTCCCCATTCACACGTCTGCAAGATGCCAACTGATGTCAGAGTCTGTTCTGAGTAAAGGTGAAGAATACCGATTAAAGAAAACATGCAGCCTCCATACTCCATAACATTTCACCTGGAAGTAAAAAAACAATTATTCGACGGGGAGATGGCTAAATCCAGAATTGTACAAAGTTGATTTCAGCTCTGCCCCGAATGGTCAATAAATCATGCCACAAAGAAATGGTCAATCTTAACAGTCGCTCAAAACAGTTACTTGCCAGAGTCACTTACAACAATTATACTTGCCGGAGCACTCTCAACAGTTACTCTCCGGAGTCACTCACAATAGTTACTCGCCGAAGTCACTCACAATAGTTACTTGCCAGAGTCACTCTCAACAGTTACTCGCCGGAGTCACACACAACAGTTACTCGCCGGAGTCACTCACAACAGTTACTCGCCAGAGTCACTCTCAATAGTTACTCTCCAGAGTCACTCACAATAGTTACTCGCCGAAGTCACTCACAACAGTTACTCGCCAGAGTCACTCTCAACAGTTACTCACCAGAGTCACTCACAACAGTTACTCACCAGAGTCACTCACAACAGTAACTCACCAGAGTCACTCACAATAGTTACTCGCCGAAGTCACTCACAACAGTTAATCGCCGAAGTCACTCACAACAGTTACTCGCCAGAGTCACTCACAACAGTTACTCACCAGAGTCACTCACAACAGTTACTCACCAGAGTTACTCACAACAGTTACTCACCAGAGTCACTCACAACAGTTACTCACCAGAGTCACTCACAACAGTTACTCACCAGAGT
>JAUELU010000064.1:4365447-4376588 GCA_032357145.1 Evasterias troschelii | reverse complement strand
ATTTACTTGCAAATAATATGTGCACTTTAAATGTACATCAGTAGCTGTGTGGGACTTGCTCTGCTACAGTATAAGTGTCGTGTTATACTGCTTTAACTTACTGACATTTTTCTTCAACATAAAAAACTTTAAAATACTGAAACTTCAGAAAAAAAACAAGAAATTACCCCATTTTCTGGTACACACGTCAATGTTGTTGTTTAAAAATAACTACAATATGAAAAGTTTAAATAAACTGACAAAAACTTGTATCCACAAAGCATTTTAAAAACCTTTCATTCATGCAACTCAAAAAGTTAATCAGCACCATCATCTGAATAATTATTGGTTCCACTGTTTCACTCAGAAGCAGTTAAACATTTTCTGCATGTTAAACATCGAGTTGTGTTTTTCTAGTAGAATTAAAAGTTAAATAACTTATGCAAGTGAAAGTAAGACAAGCACAATTTATTGTGTATTTCAAAGAAGACTAGACTACAGGACTTCTTAAGGTGTTTTTTGTTTTGGCCCAATGCTAAAATGACTAGACTCAGGCCTGTGGCTACATATTAAGTAAACTATTCATTTGCATACATCTTTATCCCTTTAAGATTGATCAAAGTCACTCTTGATGATGGGGTAATTACCAGAGGGTTTACCGCAAACAACAACAAAATTGACCAAGAAAACTTGATTAAAAGGCACAGGTTGAAAGTGAATCAAGTACAAGCATCGAAAGAACATCGAGGGAAAAACATTGTAGTGTTTGCTTTGATGGTTTTTGACTCACCCAAACTAAACTGTATTCATTTTAAATCATTAAAAAGTGGTTTGATCACAAAGCAGGAGGAGAAAAAACAAGTTGAGAAGTTTAAAACACGCACAAAAACAAAACTTCTCAAAACTTGAATGTTGAAATATTTTGCAACAAAACAGTCATCGCTTTGAACTCACTCAGTTTTATTTGTCAATTACATGTACCCTTCTTTTTTTTTTAATATGATGCAATCTACAATGCAAAAAATTAAAAATGTAAACAAAAAATAAAATGTAAAGGAATAACCGAGAGGCTTGTGACAGGAAACTCCTAGCTTGAAATGTTTAAAGGAGCTGCACAAATGCCATGAACCAATCAACTGCTTTTTCAGTTTTATATCTCAATGGAAATATTTGTACCAGTTGTGATACATTTATACAGATGGTGTGAAAATAGGCTCTCCCTTCCAGAAAGACTCTGCTACATGTAAGGTCGAAACGTCAGCCCACTAACTAATTTTTGCATTTATACCACAGTTCCTTTTGGTTAGTAAGCAGTTTGCAACAGCTTACTCTATTTTCTCATCTTTCTTAAACCCTAGCAGTGTTCCGGGTCGTCAGGCTATGTATTTGCAGGGCTAAGTCGACTCTAATTAGTTTTCATTCACATGGTCTTTAAATGGCCTTTGTGAAAGTTCAAACTGTGACCAAAATACAAGTTTAGGAAGTCAACTTTGAACTTGTTTGTATGCCTATATTTGTTTCTAGAATTTGTATTTGCTGTTGCGAAAAAAAAAGTAGCCAGTTACAGATTAACATACATGGCATTACAGGGCACTGGTGGGGTTAAACATCTCAAAAATGTACCCCCAAAAATGGTATGTTGCCTTGATTGGTTTACAAGTAAGCAAAATGAAATGGTCCAGATTTCACTTCATGATATATTCTGCAACAATGCACTCATATTCATCCAATGTTTGTGTAATATCAGGGTTTTTTTATACAGTGCCAATATATCCATTCAAGAATCTAAATACTTGTAAACTTTGTCACATTTGACCCCATCCACATTGCATCGGAGTATTGAGTGTTTACAAGCGATCTTGAAAGGTTGTGTGAAAACCACTGTAGAAGAAAACATAGGGCAATTTGCATTAATTTACAACCCGGGTAATACATGCTGGTGTGGACTGGCGTAACTTTACTAGTCAAGTGGTATTTTGTTTTGCCTCAGTATGTTCGGATACCATAGACACCAATAAAAACTAAAAACCATAATTAGAATAGGGGATTACTTGTAATTATTTAAATTTGTATTCTATTTTATTTTAATTTAAATAATTTAGCTGGTATTTTAACATGTTTTAATACACGCAGCACCGTTACATAGCTTTTCAGTTCTAGAAACTCCCGCCCAGGTAGGATTAATTAAAGAAGACGTTGCTTTGTTTAACTTTTAGCTAAGCACTTCCGATTCCTCAAACGAACTCGGCAGAAATGTTACTGTTTTTAATAAAAAATGCAGAAAACAAAATGCATGACGTTTTAACTTTGGAGCTTTACAAGTTTCAATTCATTAAACACATAGTGAATATAATTTATGCACACCATTGGTTCAAAGACATTTCTAGAAACTTTACATAACAAACCTTTCCTTTTAGGTGGTTCCTTAAATGCTCAATTTTTTTGTCCCCAAAATTTATAATTAACCGTTTTTCTCCTTTTATTTATATACATATAATATAATTTATCTTTTCCAGCTGCAATGCAAGTCTGAAAGAGATCCTGAAAATTTTCAATCTTGAATTTGGTAATCTTTAAATTAAAATTCAAACTGTTGTGTAGAGTCAAAACAGCCCACTGCCGGGAAAGAATTTTGCGCGCAATGTTAATATTTACACCTTGATATACAATAGGAGACCTTGTCTGGGAGACATTTTAGATGAGGCAGAAACATTCACTTGGTCAAGCTATCAATGATGATGTACAAAGACGATTTAGAAAGCTTAACAGAAACTATGGTTTACCTAAAGAACATTCCCAACATTGAAAGGGAATCAGCTTCACAGGATCAACAATAGAATATCGTTGATATTGCTGAGCATGTATAAATCAAAAAATCACTCGTTCATGAACATATACATTGTTAATAGGTTTGGCGTTGCTAAAGTTCACTATGTTTTGTGCCCAAGTCAAAGGCAAGTTTCCAAGCTCATCCCGAATGCACAACAAATCTTCACACATGTACATGTATGCACATCACCAATAGGAGCTGGACAACAAATGACGGATTAAATATTGAAAAGCCACATTCACAATGCACATTTTTGGGGGGCGGTATCATGCAATTATGTCATTTCGTAACATACAACCAAAACTCCTTTTCAAATTTCTGTAATACAAGTTTCACTCTCATAGAGCCAATTAAATAATTATCCACATTTGTCACATTGCTAAATTATTTGATCAATCAGTTTTGATAGAAGTAATTCATACATTTGTGACTCGAGTCTAAAAACTATACATGTGGTACACAGTAGGAAAAGTTCCACTTTGTACAAAACACGAGATAATTTTAACAGAGGGCAGTGTTTAAATGCATAGTGTGAAACAAACACTCTTTTCATTCAGGGCCAGAGTGGGAGAATATGCCATCAGCCTAATTCTACCTGCCGAGAGATTTTTCTTGGCTTCTGTGAATCCAGCAATCTCACCTGGAATTTGGTGTGAGTAGTACAACCATGCCGGTGTCCTAGGGATTCTCACCTCCATGTGGGAAATTAACATGGGCTGAAGGAGGTTGATTCAAAAGAGGGCGCTTTAAGAAGAAGTTTGTAGACAGTTCGTCGTATGAGAGGACAGAATCTCCTGCCACACCGGCACTAAAATCTTTGGACTCTGACAAGATGGGTAGGGGGCAGGGTTTGCCCTTTACTTTTTTTTTCAGTGAGTGGCCGATAGGACCAGTTAGCTTTTCATTTCACTGTTCCATCAGCTGTTTTTTTGCACTTGTCCACATTTCATATTAAATATGCTGTTTTTCAACACTGAGCTAGCCAGACAGACCAATCGGAGAAACTTTTTAAATGGTCCTGAGGTGTTTTAACTGGATTTCGGCCAGCGGACCAGTGTTAACGGAGAATGCTGAGGGGGTAAGCCAAGCATATTTGGCTTGACTTTGCAGTACTTACATGTAATCAATCATAAATAGAGGATGGGTTGAAAGGAAAGATAGGGTAGTTTAGGGTTGATGCATGACATACTTAAACAAAAAATATACTGTACATGTTTGCAGATCACAGTTGCAGTAAACAAGAAATTTGTGGGGCTTTTAGTGTAATGATAACGAGCGTAAGACGACTTACGAAGGCTACAGGGTGATTGCTTTGGTGCCCTTTGAAATGTGCCAGAACAAATTTCAATTTGCCTCATAGAGGCGCACTTCTCTAAGGAAAAACTGCCTTGCCCTTTAACAAGAACGAAACAATTTGGACTGGTACAGCGTCTAAGCTTGCAGCTGCTCAGCACACACACAACTGCTTCGCAAAAAAAGAAGAAGCTTTACCAGACAAACTTACGTAGTAACATTGCTTTGGATGGAGTGTTTTCCCTTCAGTTTGTTTTGCAATTTTGCAAAGTAATTTTTTTCTTTATGACAACTCCACATAAATGGGCCTTGTCAAAAAATTCACGTAAAACAGTTTTAAGTCCAAGTTGAGACATTAAACAAAGTTACTTTTAAAATTAATTTTACTACACTGTACATGTACATATGCCAACTTCCCACATCCTGCCCATCATGTCTCCACAAATTTGTCTGAAGAGGATAGTGAAAATTGTGTAAACAAAATCTCTGGAAACCAAACTTGAACAGTTCCAATAGAAGTCGGGGCAACAACCCCAACATAGTTTTTAAACTTACAGGTACCTACAAATATAGTAACTTAACATCATTGCTTTATGTACTTAAGACATTTGTGGTGGTGCCTGTACTAATTGGGGGTTTAATTTGTGGCAAACCCACTGTAGGGGAACCCCTTACTATGCTGTCATAGAAGAGAGCTTCTTGTCACTTTAGAAATGCCATGAGACAAGCTTAGCACCATCTGTGAAATACCATCAGCGCCATTAAAGCGATCGCATTCAATACAACAACAAAATGCAATCTGTGAAATACCAAGCAACCAAATCTACATTAAGTCGGTGCCTTACAAATCCCCATCTCTGTGTACAAACTTTACATCATGTACATCCCATCAACCTGGTCTTCTCAACTTAAAAAAAAAAAAAATTACCGATTACCTTTTCCCAACAAATCCCCAACACCAAATGTCTTAATATACATGTAGTGGAAAGGTTCATTCACCTATTTACAGTGATTTAATACCTCATGTTGTCAAGATTTCTTCCATTATAGTTTAAGCATGACAGCTACAGCAATACACCAATGACTGCTGGCTGATGATACTGTGAGAATAATGCTGGGTCTCAGATCCTGGACACGAACCAGCAGTTGGGTTTAATTGGGTGCTCCGTCGACCCCTATTACGGTGACTTTATTCTGGGTGATCTCAACCTCCGTCTTACACCATTCTGTTGATCAAAATAAGGAAAACATTTTTTTTTACAGATCGAACAATTTATAGTGTATACAGTTCAACAGATGCATACTTCGAGATGCCTCAAAATCATATGAACATAACGGTCAAGGAACTCAGGTCACACTTTTCTGTTATTGTATGGTCAGTCAGTGCCACAGATTGCACCTGTTAAGAACCTTATCTCTTCCTACACTGGCCCGAATTCCATTGCAACCGAGGACAGCTGGTGGTACCTCAAGTTTACCACTCTCACTGAAACGTGTTGGGCTATGGCTCTACTCTATACAAATAAGCATGTGTGTGCCTCATTGTGGTGCCACTCTTGTGGCAGAGTGAGGTATGGATTGGTTGTCTCAAACAACATTCAGATGATAGGAGGGTAAACAGTCACATTTCATCACTGGTCCCACAAAGTGACCTACCTCTCAAAAGTTACACAAATGTCCATATCTGTTTTTACTTAACTTAATACACTCATTAATGTTTATTTTTTCATTAATGTTAACATTTTAAGCAAACTTCTGTACCTAATAGGGGCCTATGTAACAGTTTTTGTAATTACACTAATAAGTATGAACGACATATTA
Organism: Evasterias troschelii; assembly: GCA_032357145.1. Classification (NCBI taxonomy): domain Eukaryota; kingdom Metazoa; phylum Echinodermata; class Asteroidea; order Forcipulatida; family Asteriidae; genus Evasterias; species Evasterias troschelii. Next base: position 4,370,665 of record JAUELU010000064.1, on the reverse strand, counting down.
CCAGATTTGCCGTTTTCCGCGAAATGACCTACATTGTACATACCAAGAAAACGACACTTTACACACGATGTACACAGCACTATAACACGGTGCTACCTTGCGTTTTTTACTTTTGCATCTGTCAAACCTTTTGAAGCATAGTGTTTTCACAAAGTAACCTATGCACTACTTTGAACACAGCGCTCCGAAAGCAAACCTATTTTTTCTCCATTTTCACGAGGTGACTTCAAAACAACGGTTTGAAAAATAGTCCAACTTCAACAGCGATTTTCTCCAAACTGAGATTTTTTGGCTGTGGACCATACAGGTCACTTCATGGGACCAGCCACGATTTAATTTCTCTAAAAACAAATTGAATGATTTCATCCCTCTTTATTTTACTAAATGGTGAGGGTGAGCAGGAAGCCTATCAAGAATGTTCTTCAAACCAAAAGAAAACTACTTTACCTGCCAAAAGCATTGCAGCAACCTCAAAGTGATTGAACTCTGCCAGAGTGTCATTCTTTCTGTCCAGCGCTGCTGCAATCCCCTGGTCAAACTTGCCGAAACTTACCCCTCCAGCGGGTTGTGTATGATCTCCTGAAGTAGTGGTGTCTAGAATAATTTTAGAGGACGGAGCCGAATGTTGACTAATAATTGATTTCTCAAGTTCAGCGCAACTCAATCCCCGCCCCTGGGTCGTTGGAAGATGTTTGGGTACATGTACTTGAGCCTTGGACATGAACTCAACAGCTGGTTTTCCTTTTTGGACAGTAGCAATGTCCTCCTCCAAAATCTCAAAATTACCCTTGTCAAATATAAGGGAGCCAAAGGTGACGCCACAGTTGCCTTGCGGCTCCAAGTCGAAGACAGGGTAAGGTTTGGATGTGGAAGAGCCTGCGGAGGGCGTTGGTGAGGAGGTGTTTCTTGGAGGAGGCACAAGTACTGGAGCTTGGACTCTGGGTCTCAAATTTATTGGTTTCTCGTCCACGGAAGAGTTGGGTCTGTCTACTTGTTTTGTTGCTGGCAGATTTCCCTTGCCCATCACAGTCTGACCTGTTGGAGGGTTTGTTGAGAGAACAATGCTAGCCTTGCTGGTGACTAACGGTTCCTTCTCATTTGTTTTGACTCCCAATGGTTGTGATTTCAGGTCTTTGAGGCCCACCATCGGAGCCTGTGGCATATTCGATGCTGGAGACTGCCGACTAACTGCAGCAGTTTTAGGAATAGGGGTCAGTTTCAAACAGCTTGCATACGTCAGATTGGTCAGTCCCGATGATTCCAAGTTTAAATATTGCACACTGGCCTCTGGGCCTTGAGGGGATACTGCACGTCTACATGTATCATCAAATGACACTTCCTTTATCACCTTGCTGTGGTCGACAGAGCTACTTCTTTGGAAGGATCTGCTGGCTTGACCCACACTGCTGCTCCTGTCAGACCTTGAAGTTTGAGCGGAGATATATTTTTGATCAGGTCTAATATTACTTTTTACTGATTGAAAGTCTTTTGCAGACTGTGCAGCGGTGGTAGCCTCACTTTGTTCTGCATTAATAGGGTTATTCATATCTAGTACTGTTGTTCCTGAAGGCAAGGCCTTACAGTCTGAGGCTGTGGATTTAATTGCAGTTAGAGACTCCATAGAGTTCTCGCTATTGGATGGGCTATCCACATGATCGCCATCCTTAAAGTCCAAAAGCACCTGTGGGGATAGCTTCAGGGGAAGCGACGAAGCTTTCATATTGGACTTCACTTTGCTTGCATACGACAATTCAAACTGTGGTGCTGTGGTGGGCTCAGTCTGTACAGGTGGTGTAATAATTTTGTCAGTTTTCTTAAGATTCTCTGAAAGATTCTTTGGTTTCAACTTGTTATGATCAACGTCCTCACTGTCTTTGTCACCTAGCTGGGACATTCCAGTTGGCTCGCTGCTGGATTTACGCAATCCAGCAGAGAGTATGTTTCTCCGAAAGGACTCCCTGTCCATGTACCGGCCTGTGGAGGCATAACGATGATCGTCCATGGCACCGCCACGTTTCTTTGCACTGCGCAAGGACCGCTTATATTTCACTTCTTTAAACTCGGCGTTGTCGTTATCTGCTGAAGAGTCCGCACTCACTGTTGGCTCACTCAAACTATGGGGTTTTCCAACAGTGGCAGCTTGATGGCGATCTGATACAATTACTGTGTCAAGTGACTGCATCTCTAAGTTCACCTGTGGGTCATGCTTGTCACTATCAGAGTCACTGTGAAAACACTTGGCAGGAGGAACACTTTGACTAGGCCGAGATGACACTTTTGAAAGTACATGATTGTCAATACCTGAAGGCTTGTCTGTTTTGGAAGTTGTGTCCACGTATTGGAGTTTCACTTGATTATCCTGTGTCTTTGCACCCTTCTTGCTGAGCTGCAGTTTGTCCATTCTCCCAACGAAACTGGTGTCCAATTTTGAGGTTTGATTGGTATCGTTTTCATCCAAATTGTTTAGAGGAAGGTCTGTTTTACCCAACAATGCATCAGGCTGGTTCCTACTGGCTGAGTAACCCACACTGCTGACGTCATTCAAACAGGCACCTCCATCTGTTGATGAATCCCCACTGGAGGTAACACTATCTGAAGAAACAATGGGCGGGTGACGACCGAGCTCATTAGGTAGCTGTGAGGACACCTCTCCTCTGGTTCCAGAGTCTCTAAGCTGGTGTTTAGTGTGGTGTTCTGGCGGTGACTGGGGAGCTACTCCTGCAGGTGACTTCCTACTGTTAACATTCATGGTGTCGTTCACAGCTCCTAGATTTAAAACGTCAATAAAAGTGAATGATTAGACTGAACAGGTTTTGAGCAAACTAAATGCTAATATTGAGCAGCATAATTATTTTGAGTAGCATCTGATACATTTTGTGAAGCATTTTGCTATGCTTTACAAGCAGGGCTAGAATTTTACACTGGACCGCAATTGCAGTAGTTTTAATGTTGGGCCCTTAAACAAATGCTTGATCAAATAAAAACAGTTAAATGTGTGTTCAATTGTATCAGGAATTTTTTTCTTTCTTTCTTATTTTGATTCTGGTCAAAATAGTTCTGGTCCAGTAAACATTTTGAGCTACAAGCTTTGTGGTCTTGTAGTTTTTCCCTTAAATTTAAGCCATGCAGTGAAGGGAAATTGATCACTGAATTACATGTATTACTAGAATACTTGTAAAATGTTTGATGAAATGTTTGTTACGAGGTCGCTTTCAATCAGGTTTGTTCTCCACTTTGTTGGAACTACGAATGTCCACTTGATGCACACATTCCAACAACGGTCCACTGATTAGTGATAAGCAAAGATTCTTGCCCATACGTATGCATTGTGCGTATCATTTGTATGGGTAGTAAATGTTTCATGAAGTTTGCTTTTATTGGAATAAAGTTAACATAAACCTTTCACAGACCCCATTTCCAACTTCTGGCGAACACCCTGTGGGGTGAAGGCTACCTACCTGTGGATTTATTTTTCTTGCTTTTCTTTTTCTTCTTTTTGGCAGCAGCCCACTTAGTGTCAATACTCTGCGGTTGATCCTCTGAGCAACAAAAATCAAAATCCTCTTTTTCAAAACTGCCGTCTGTGGATGATTTATTTACACATGATTTAGGCACTTCTGGAGCACTTGGCGTAACATTTAAGTCCGAATTTGGTAATCTGTCATTCAGCGGTTTCTTGTTTGCAGATTTCTCATCAGGCATGCAATGATTTAAGAGGCCCTCTTTGTTTTTAATATTGCCTGGGAACTCATCAAACTTTGCCGAATCACTGTTCACATCCGAGCATGAAATACTGCCATACTTAGTCTCGGCATTGGCAGCCATACTGCTATCAATTGAGTTTGGATGTGCTAGTGTTGTCTTCGAGAGAAACAGAGGTGGTGGGCAAGTTGAGTTCTTGGGCAGACTATTGTTCATGAGGAGTTCCCCAACTGAATGACCAATGTCTTCCAGAGAATTGAACGGTGGGGACTTCGGTATCAGGGCTGCCTTCTCCTCATTTGTGCATTCGTCCGAATCACAGTCACAATGCAACTCACCAGTGTCTGTCGGAAAACAGTTGCGTGTTTTGGTTTCAGCTCCCTCTGAAGTTTGGGCTTGAGGTGGTTTGGATTTGATACAGTGTTTATTCCTATCAGTCACAGGAGTTCTATCCTTTACATTCTCAGCAGTACCATTCATCAAGACCAGCTCTTGATCCGTGGAAGCTGTCTTCTGTGATTTAACACCAGTTGGGACCCTCCGCACTCCTGCAATGTCAGTGTCCATAGTGCTCCATTTGTTTGGCATTAAAAATGAATTCGTATCACCAGCTGCTTCTTCTATGCTGAAGTCATCATCAACAAAAAGAACACTGGGATCTGGCTCTTGATTCAACAGTAGTGCGGAATCCCGAGGTTTACTGAGTTCACTGAGATAACTAGCACCAGCTTGATTCCCAGAGTTGATTCGACTACCATAATCTCTTGTCTGTTCTACACCACTGCCAGCTACACTGATTTTCTTTTTGACATTTAGTCGTTGATTTAACAGTGCCCCGGATCTGGATAGAAATTTCCCCCTACCCTTGTCGCTCTGTTCTGGTTCAGTCTGTTGATGGAAGCTATCGGTAATGCGACGGCTGACAAACCGTCCAAGACACCCACCCGCAGTGGGGGCAGATGGGGATGAAAAAAGTGCAGCCTCGTTTTCTTGGTCCGATTTCAGTTGCAAGAGAGTTTGTCCTGGTAAGTCTGACAGCTCTCGTGATTTCTCTTTCAAATTATCAATCTGTAAAAGAGCAAAACAAACAAATTAGACAAAGTCTATAGTTTCAAAATGTTTTATCTAAACTAATTAGAATTTGTTTCACTTCACTCATTTGAAACGTAAGGTGATCCCCCTCTCTTGCTTCCCAGGCTGTATTGTAAACTTGGGTGTGATCCCTGTTTATAATACTGCAGTTACAGGTTGAATGGTTTCTGACTGGCACGCCTAAACAAAGATACTGACTGACAAAATAGGGAGACCGCCAACATTAGGGCTAGATAATGTGTAGCCCAGTTGGTAGAGCACCGGCTTGTTAAACCGGAGGTCACTGGTTCAAACCCCGTTCTAGTCAATTTTTCATTGTTCAATCTAGAAAATGTAATCAATTTGACCTAGTCTGTTTACCTTTTTATATTTATACATTTTATATTTTGAACTGCAGTCAGCGATAAATGAAAATTTTGTAAAC
>JAUELU010000064.1:4314670-4325759 GCA_032357145.1 Evasterias troschelii | reverse complement strand
AAAACACTGCTACATTTTATTACAAGAGTAAAGGCAGGTTATAGTTATACTTTTTGTAAGTGTCAAAGACCAGTATCTTCACTTGGCCTATCCCAACATTATGCATAAAATAACAAACCTATGATACTCAACTCATTTGATTGGTCATCGGAGATGCAAGAAAACAATGAAAGAAAGAAAAGATAAACTTAATGCGTAGAATAATGTGTTTTTAGATGCCTAAGAAAGGCTTCTTGTCGGTAAGGAGGCAACTTAGACAGAAAGACAAGTTAGTGGCAGAGGAGAATGGAAAATGTTGGAGGAAGTCCTAAGTGATTTTTTTTGTATTTATTTATTTTTTTAAAAAGGTGTACTTCCTGTGAATTGCCGGTCAGGTCCAGGGACGTTTTCTCTGTATTTTATCGATCCCGTCCGGTCACTCGAGCCCTCCCCCTACGTCTTATTTAAGTCGCGCGTACTAAAACGGACGCCAGCGTGTGAGAGAAAAAATACCTTGCATCTGTCCACTGCACATCGCAGGGTTATCGCGTCTTGCGTTTTAATTCATCTTCCATTTTAGACGCTCGACACAATACCGCGCATTCCATCCAAAGACTTGTCTTCACAGTAAATTTTTCAAAATTCAGACATTGCTTGGAAAATACTTTATCTCAGCAACAAAATTATTCCTTTTACGATTCGTTGATGGCTTCTGAAAAAAGATGTAACATTTCTGGTGATAATTCGACAGGCCTTGCTCCAGGCCTTGTCAGCGAGCTTTAGAAAGTTCTGTAGGGCCTAAAGTTTGAACAAGCTAGGCCGAATTAGGAGCACATGCGACGAATCTTATTGAAAAGTCAAATTGCAGTTGTCACTAAAAATTCCAATGGAAGCATTAAAAACCAAACATAGAGCACCACAGACGGCAGATGTCAAAGCCGCGGCAACATCTTCGCCATCCCGCTCATCTTCTCAGCCTCGACGCCGCAAAACGCGGCGTTCTTCCCCCGAAGAGAGACCTCCTGTGCCTGCCTGGATGCTGGATACTCCGATGCACAGTAAGATCCCATTGGTGGGAGCACCTAATGGGAAGATCATGTTGTACACAACAGCTTTGTGCGAAAAGGTGGGTGGATATAAAGCGGTGACGATGAAGTAAAAGTTGACGTTTACAGCGGTCTTTACATCATGATTTTCGATGGTCATTCGGGATAGGAGTGGGAAGAACTAAAACGTACAAAGGCCTTGCCTGTAGCCGTGGACACTCTAAAAACTCCCGGGTGAGAATTGACCAGGTTCCGGAGGTCTCAGGGGCCCTGACCCATTTCTGGGTCAGTGTGATCCGAAATTTATCTAGTGTGTCAAAATGACCCACAAAGTGTGCCAAAGTGTGTCAAAATGACCCAGAAATGCGGTCGAACTGATGCGAAATTGGAGCTAAAATCCCATTTTAAACAAGTTTCCGGGTCAGCCTGCCCTTACCTTGGGACCCAAGTTCCAGGTCAACTCTGACCCTGAAGTTTTTCTGAGAGGAGGACTTATCCATTTCTGGGAGGAGCAAACGTTTGTCCGGCCCAGGGCTGTCTTCAGCCTGAGTGCAAAACTTTGGTTCAAGCGGTCGTTTACACTTGGGAACTATCTCAACAAGTTCAGTTAGTTCAATAAGTTCAATAGCCTAAGTCCAGTCAGTCCCTTCCTAGCCCAGGTTGGACGCCTCCGTTGCATACAAAGTATATAATGAAAGAGTCTAGCCCTAGGACGTCAGTGTCAATTGTACTGATGACGTCATACCAGGGATAACAGATAGTACAACCTGGTCCCTAAAAGTACTAAAAGTAAAACCCTTCTGCATCGTATCTGTTTCTGTCCAGCGCAAACTCCTTAAATAGAAGATATCCTGCACAGAGCCTTTTGCTGTTCACTTCTCCGTGAGTGTGACGGAGAAACTGTTGATGGTTATCAACGTGTCATTTGCCATTTCCAGATAATCACAAACAACTAATTTAATCTTGAATATTAACACAGACCACTTTTGCTTGACTGTTTGTGTAGTTGTTCGAGACTCCGACCAGCCTGAAATTTGATCCCAGCCCCCAGGGGCTTGACATGATGTACAGGAGTCTCCACGACCCGCACCTAAGGGGCTACTTCACGCACCCTAAGATGTACTCACACCTGAGAAAAAGTGGCTTCCTTACCCCCTGCGGAATGGTAAGTGCTCCAACTTACAGAAGGCGATAGCAATCCACCTTACAGCTATTCCCATCCTGCCCCCTCCCCCCTCATCAGACCAAGGACAACATGTCAAAGACATTATGAGTGAAACAAAGTGTCTCATTTTATTCGGGAGATTAAAAAGTTGCTCAATCACCGACAAGTACTTTTATTTAGAAGCCTCTAATACCCGGTTCATCAAAGTCGTTTACGTTTAGTTTTAAAATGTTTGGCAAATTATCCTCACTCGCTAAAGGCTGAACTTTGCACAATTTCCTGAAAATGGCCTCTGAGTGGTCGTATTATTCATGAATACTCATTTCATTGTCTTTGTCAGGTGAAATGTGGTCTGAAACAGTTCAATGAATACCACCAGTACGTCAAACAAATTCATCTGGAGAAATTGACGCAGGAGAGACGGCAAATGGTAAATTAAAGTGAAATAATTGTTCTTTTTGAAAAGTTGAGTCACTTAAAAACAAAACCGGTGGGATCTTGCACTTGTGATGTTGCTCCCCATCGTAACTTTCTTTCGCGTCAATTGTTCCCAGATCTCCCCCTGTCCTTCATGCATGAAGATTTTTCATCCATTGCCGCCATCTTAGTAATTTTCCTATACTGCAATAGCGGTCATTTCTAAGTCTCGTTCACCAGATAGGAAACAGACTATTTTCCTCTCAGCCTCGATTTGGTTATTGGTTTAAAAGCTCTTCATCTACGTTTTATTCGGAGTATAAAACGGGGTATAAAACGTCAGGAAGCAAAATTTAAGCGTCATGCACAAGGACACAATAGTGGCACAATCGGAATGCGAATCCACACCAAACTCATGTACATTGAACTTGAGTTCGATGCGCTAGCTATAGATCTAAGCCAATTGGTCACAACACGCCATGACGTGGATGAAGAATGTGATAAGAAAAAGAAACAAGATGACTGAACACCAAGAAATCTTATCGTTCAGTGTTAAATAAACTTTTCGCTCTGCAATTTTTTCTTCAAGATGAAGAAAACTCGTAGCCGAGATGACCGCAGTAGTCATGGGCACCAGCATCATAAACTCAACCACAGGAAACGGTTGACGCCTACGTGGACAGACAGTTGGCATAAGGCAGCTTACCGACCGGCTAAACATCAACGGAGAGCTTCGTCCACTAAATCTATCTCAAGGTATTGTGGACCAGTTTATTCTCCCCAAAAATGTTCAAAATGTTTAACTGATGCATCATTCACAAATCAAGGGGGGCACATGGAGCGATGAGTAAAGCTGGTGGTACATCATGGTGTACTCTCCAACGATCAGGCCAAAATGAAACTGGAGATGGAACTAACAACCATTCTTGTGATTCAAGATATCGCTTCTATATTTTGATTACAAATAAAAAGCTTGATGAAAAAAAATCCCTTTTAAGTGTCGTACAGGATTGACAAAAAATAGATGGGGTAATTGCAGTCAAATCTTGAGTCAGGTTTGGCAAAAAGGAATTCTCAACGAAAAACAACTTTTGACTCGTGATAAGGAGTCGATGATACACATTTTATGTTTCCCCCCCCCCTATCCAGTCCGCCTCTACACGAAAAGAAAAGTGAAAAGATCAGAAGTGCATCAAAACAGAAAAGCATTTCCAAGACTAAGACGATACGAGATGGCGTCATGAAGGCTCAAACTGCACTGGAGCACAGACGCAAGGCAGGCAAGAGTGGTACGGGCCAAAGAGTGGTAAAGGTACGAAGTCATGCCCTCTAAATCCATTTGTTCTGGGCTTATTTTGTTCAGTTATAGACCAGCCTTGCTATATGGGCAGCGTGCCGTATCGATACCTCTCGTCACTAACCCCTGGTAGGGATGTGTAGAAAAACAACGCTGATTGGTTATCTAAAATGAACACTTAGCTGTTTTAATAATAATTGAGTATTTATAATTTTTATTTAGGAGGTACAATGTTGACAATGCTTTGTCCTTCGGATGGGACATTAAGCTTTAGGTCCCTTGGTAGTGCACGTAAAAGAACCCCAAAACACTGATCATGGAAGAGTAGGGTTGGGGTTAACCCCGGTGTTTCTGGTTCACATAGCAAGCACCCTTGTTTACAGGTTTCCTCAAGCTTGCGAACTACAGTGATTAAAATCGCTTATCAGGCATCCTTGGTTTCATTACCAGAAATATATAATGATGATAATATATAACGCTATAACAAAAGATTTGTGGGCTCCCGCTTTTCCCTACAAAACAGAAAGTTGAAGAAGAAAAAAACAAACTTTCACGTTGCTTTTTTCTGCTTCTTCATTACCCCCCCCCCTCCATAAGACCCAGGCCCACGAGAGACAATTTCTGCAGCTGAAGAAACGTCTCGATGAGGAGATGGAACGAGAAAAGGAACTTGAACGAAGGAAAATCATCACTAAGGCCAAGCGAGAAATGAAGGTAAAAATTGTCAAGAGTGCACACTGAGTGAAACATCATTATCTTATTGTTCGGTCCATTTTGGTTCATGTTCATTTGTTGTTTTGTTGTCTAACCATTGAACGTCCTTATGACCCGTGTTCCAATTCTAGAATTGTTTCGTATTCAGTGGTTCAAGAATATAAAAAGAAATCATAATTTTATTCTTTCTTTGAAATTGCGTGATCTTGCATCTTTTGTCAATGCTAATCTGGCAAAAGTAATTGTTAGTAAAAGCACGAGAGACTTCGCAAAGAAGTAATGTTCCCCCTTTATTTTTCTTCAAAATGATCGTGCGTTTGTAAATGTCATTGCAGTAGATATATGGTAAGAATAAAATGTACAAACAATTGTGCAAATCTGCCTTTAAGTCGCAGGCCTCAGTTTTAAGTTTCACAATGAAAAGCTTCAAAGCCGACTTAAAGATCGACAAAACAATGTTTTCTGTAACTTGCCAATAGCTTGAGGAGCAATGGGAAAGACGAGAGATAGTGCACGAGCTCCAGCAGGCACAGGAGGATGACCAACGACACGAGGATGAGACTAAGTCAGGAAAGGTCAAAGTCATGCGAAGGAGGATGGCGGAGGCCCATCGAGCAAAGCAACAAGGTAGCCCACGTGAGTTAACAGAATACACTCTGGTGGATACACCTAAACATCGATCGTCAACGGTTGGATGTGGGAGAACTACTAGTCCTATGCCATGCTTTATTTGGTGGGAAATTATTGAGATAATAGAGCTTCATAATAACAACAGTTGTCAGGTGATGATGTAAGGGGAAAATTTATATAAATACTCTTTCTCCTTTTCCCCGAAATCTCTCTATATACTCAAGACGTTTTTGAGAGTATCAGGGATGCCAGGGCCAAACTTGTTGCCGAGAGAGAAGCAATAATCGCAAGACGACTCGACAAGAGACTATACAAGATAAGAGAGAAATATAACCGCCGGCACCGACGCCAAATGGGTAAGCTGCCGTGAACGAAACATGTGGAGGAATTCAGTGGATGTGAAGATCTACCCTCAAAATAATAATGACCAACATTCCATCAACTTGATGTTATTCTGAACCAAAACCTTAAAAAAAAAACCAAAACCTGGGTTTAAATATTTGTAACTTTCTCTTTGTGACAGCCATTTACAGACAAACGACCAAAATACTGAACGGGAAACTTCAAGATCACGAAGAACAGCTTGATGCAAGGAAGACATCAAGAAAACATCGTGACGTGAATGCTGAGGCCGCAAATGCTTCAACTCCCAGGGTGAGAATCGATTAAAGTTCAGGTGTAAAATTTTCACCAATTATACCATACTATCTCGGTGCATGTATGCCTATGTATACACGGGGATCAATTTTGATGGTGATTCACCAAACACTGATAAGAAAAGTGATCAAACAGAAGATAAAATACCACGTCAGCCGACAATAAAAGTTACATAATATACAAGTGTTTTAACGGAAATTGTATTCCATGTCGCCTTGTTTTATGCCGTTTGAATCAAATTAAGTTTCCCTGTTCTTCAAACTTCCACGTTAACAATTATGTTGATTTAATTGTAATATATTTTATCTCCAGCTTCTGAGTCTGATACACTCAACATCACGCGACTCGATTTCTTCAAGCAATGAGAGCTTTGTCTTCACTCCCTTGGTAAAAGAAAAGCCGGTCATATCTATAACGGATCAGGTGCTCTCGGTGACTTCACTGGACTACCGGCAGTCGCCAGAGTGCCGGGCCGAGGAGCAAACGGGGCCCGTATCAATCATGCAGGATGTCTACTTGGCAGATGAAAGTGGTGAGGAGGAGGGTAACACGAAGACGCAAGAGAGAGACCGGGAACATCTCGTCTCCGCTGGGAAGGGTGTGGCAGTGAATGCGTGGCCAGAGAGAGATCACGATGATGGGGAGGAGGCGGGGCAAAGCCTACATGGGTTTCCGGAAGACTCGGATGAGCGCTCATCGATTGGTACCAAGTCAACCTCACCTAGAGGAAGTACTTTATCTAGCAACATCCCGGATAAACTAATCCAAGGCACTGTAGGATCTGGCAATGAAAGGGAAGAACCTGGTTCGGAAGATGATGAGAATGGCGAAGACGCAGCCGAAGAAGAATACTCGGTGGAAGAAGATGGCTCGTGGACCGATAGCGAATTCTGGGAATCTGAGTCTGACACGAATCTCGTTGAAGAAAACAAACCAACTGCTGTTGAAGAGGACAAGGTGATCAGTGAGGAAATTGAACAAGAAACAAAGAAAGAAAACGAGAATACCCAGCAAGAACAACAAGAAGAGAAAAATCAACCGTCAAGTACGAGAAAAGTTAAAGTGAAAGATGCAGAAAAGTTAGAGTTAGAAAGAGAGGAAGAAAACAGTGAGGAAGCCTCGAAAAGCCAGTTTGCTGAAGGACGCTTAGGGACTGCACAAGACTTTCAAGCCGAAGAAGTAGTCAACAAGACAGAGTGTCCAGACGAAGTCACGGAGAATCAATGCACGATGGAAGCTACTTCTGAGCAAGAGAAAGACGATGTAAGCAAAATAATTTTTTTTTATAAACGCATCATTGTTCATCCACAGAAACTGTAAAGGAACGAAAACGCAAATAGATGTGAACGAGGGAAAAGGGAATTAAGCGGTCACTATATCAACACCTTGAGCTTGAGCTTGAGAAATACGTGACCTTAATTTGTCACAATTAAATGTCCAGTAAATAAAAATGTAAATAGTTTGTAACTGTTTTAAAATGTAACTTTTGTGTGTGTGTACACAGGGACGTGAACATGAAGGGAAAGCTAACAAAATCGTGACAACCGTTTTGGAAGGTTTTGCAATTGAGATCAACAGCAAAGATAACAATTGCCGTTTTAAAAAACTGTGCAGGCAAATTGACACGGAGGGTTCTCGCCAGGAAGAGTGTCTTGGGGACAAGATAGATCAAGGAGAGGATACCCAAACAGGCACCAATGAAGAGGAAAATGTTGAGAAACTGGAGAGTGACAGTATCCTCCTGGCGAACGTGATGGACATCTTTGAGGAGGTGGAACAGGAGATGCATCATCACCACCACCAACACAATCATGAGCAACATCACCACGAAGAGCACCACCATCACCAAGAACACCTTCCTGAAGCTGAACAAGATGAAGACAAGAAGCAGACGGAGAGTGAGTGTAGCAGCAGCAGCTGCAGTAGCAGTAGTAGCAGTGAAAGTGAAGAAGAAGGTGGTGACATTATTGGAGTTGTTGAGAATGAAATCATTGCCGAGGAGACGAGCGTCACCTCCCTAAAGGGATGCCTAAGCGGGAAGTTTGTGACTGGCCTGCAAGAGGTAGTGAAAGAAACGGAAAACCACAGGAAGGTCTTTGAAGGAGCTGTCATGCCGGCGAGGCACCATTCCGCAACCTCCTCTGCCTCATCGAAAGTTTCCATCAACGTCACTGCCGCGGTGTTATCAGCAGACTCGCTCAAGGTGGACAGCTCGGGAAAGCTTATCCACCAGGATGTCGAATCTCACGAACACACCAAACCCGTGCACAAAATATCAGCAACGGACATTCCGACAGATGACAAGCCTGCAGCTGCCCATGTAGACGAATCTGCATCGAAGGAGAGTAGTCATCATCACTACAGCGACATCGTCCCCATCTACCACAACAATCTCATTCATGTCAGTGAGGACCTAATTGATTCAAACCTCTCGGCCATCTCCATGAAGCCCGATCGGCACCACAGGGTGCCATCGTCTTACTCCGCGGGCAGTCGCAACTCCTTTCGCAACATCTTTCGTCCTGACATGACCTTCTGTCAAGGCTCGGCCAAATGCCTGAAGGACACGTTGGTCCAGGAGCTGTCCAAGCACTCTAAACATTCCAAGCACTCTTCGGGTAAGATGGATGAATACTGCGGCATCTTAGATGTAGAGCAGGAAGATGTGACCGCTCATCATTCAGATGAGGAACTTGTGACGATTGAAGAGACTGAGGGAGTGTGTTACTTGCCGAAAGGAAGATTATTTAAGGTGGGTGACAAAGAAGACAATGTTTCTCTTTACACTTTTATTTAAAGGGGCTGTGTTGTCATGATTAGTAGACCCCAACATTTTCCAATTAAATCTGTGATTGAAATAAGAAAAAAAGCATTGTTGATGAAACATTTTAGGAAATCATTGTTATGATGTTTTGATTATAGCATTTCAGTTATTACTAAATTACTATCGGCTAACGCCAACACATAACATTAATCATGCAAAGTTAACTTTTATCTGCTGTCAGGCTCGTCACACCATTGAAGAGCCAGTTTCAGAGCAAGACGAAGAAGAAGTACCAAAAGGTGGACATATCACTGGCGTTTCCAATGCTGCAGTAAGTGCAGAGGAAAGGCAGGCGTCAGAGTGCTCAGACGACACAGGAAAACCGCCAAACTTAATGGGAAACTGCCAAAGTGATCCGACTTGTGAACAAAGAAAAATTAAGGATGAAAGTGAGACCAACGAGGGGATGGAAGCATCTACCGATCACCCAGATGATCAAAGTGATGATGCCTCACCAGATAAAAGGCAGACTAAGCGGAATGAAACCCAGGTTTTGGATGACGGAATCACGTCACATGAGGCAGGGCCTTCAATCTTGGACGATCAAAGAGACGCCCGTACATTAGAAAATGGTTGGAAAAGATCTCACTCTGAAGAAGGCAACATTGAGGACCTCCCTGTATTAGACGAAGTGAAGGATATTCAAACACCAGAGGGAGTTTTGACTAATGGCCCTTGTGAAGTTAACAGTAGTGAGGGGGTAAACATCAGAGAACAAGACAACAATGGACAGCAGGCCAGAACAGATGATCTGGCCATACGTTGTGGACAGAACAATACGTGTGATGAGGAACCGACTAACAGGGACAGGGACGAAATGGCCGACAGCGGGGAACCAGCCAGTAGTGACGGACAGATTAATGGTGAGACACCAGCCAACAAAGTAGAACAGACTGATAGTAGACAACCACCTTGTAGTGGAGAACTTGAACCGGGCAATGGTTTTGAACAGGCAAACAAAAAAGAGCTGGCAAACACTGGGGAAAGGGCGGCCATTGATGAAGAAAATATCATCAGTGGGGAGCCTAGAATTGAAGAGCAGGCCAACAGTAGGGAATCGACCACTAAGGAAGAGGCAAGTAGAGGGGAACAAACCAACAGTAAGGAACCGACTAATGAAGATCATGGACAGCTGGCTGATGACGGGGAACAGGCAAACAATAGAAAACTGACTAGTAGTGGAAAACGAACCAATGATGAGGAACAGGCAAAATGTGATAAACTTAGTGATGGTGAGGGAAAGGCCACGAAGGCCAATAGTGAAGAACAAGCCAACAGCGCGGTTCATACAGGTAATATCCAGCAAGGCCAGACACAGCCTGAACGAGATAGTAGGCCAGGCTCATCCCAAGCCTCACAGTTAAGCTTCATCCCATCAACATCAATCAGTGGAGGTGACGATTTGGTCAGCTCGTCAAGCAGCTTCGATGAAATTGGAGCGCAGAGCCCGCTGCCAAATTGTGTTCCGGAATCCTTTTACATTGGCACTTCGGACGATTCCACCTTGGGGGCTGCAGCTACGCGCTCCGCAGCCCTAGTGAAGGATGCAGCTCCCGTGCCAAACATCGATCAATCACATCAGGATTCCATTGATCCAGAGCCCGGATTTCATTCTCCTCCACTGAAAGAAGTGTCCTCCCATCCTTCCCCGAGTCAATCTAAGTCTGGCTCCAGCCACAAGTCTGGCAGTATGTTGTCAACAGTCATCAGGAAGCTCAGCAGCGTGCTGTCAGTTGGTCGTAGGCGGTCAAGCCGTGTGCACCCCGGTGACGACATCAGTGCAGAAACCAAGATGGACACCACTGAGGCAGAAGGAACCACTGAACAGGATCAGTAGTAAAGTGTGACTGCTGTTGACTGTCTTTGAATGTCTCTTAATGAGATCATAGTTACTTATAAAGTTCACCATAATTCATGTAGAGGTCAGCTGCGCTGGGTTGGGTGTGGATATATATTCTACTTAGTATTTCACTATCCACTTAACCAAGTACTTCTGATAACAAAATCTAATGTTTTTAAGATTGAGAAAAAAACCATATTTCGCTCACTTCTGGTATGAATTTCAGAATTCTTTTCATGTACCACCACATAAACTGATCATGTGTATGGCATTGATTGTAAGGGGTCATGATGAAAGCCTGGCAATTGTTGACAAAACAGTCAACATTGATTGGGCGGGGGGTTGGGGGGGGGGGTTATCTGAAGCTACAGTATTATAAGTTTCTTCAATTCGGGCACAGGCTATCTTATGTCCACTCCCGACAAGAAACTTGAAGCGACAGTAAAAGACGATGAACTGATAAGATATTTTGTGTCAAAACAACCTTTTAATTATACATCTCTCAATTATGATTTTACAA
>JAUELU010000064.1:4216638-4229254 GCA_032357145.1 Evasterias troschelii | reverse complement strand
CTCCAATGGAAAGTTGTAGTGGTTGCCCAGTACACTGTAATAGTGCTTCGATTTTGACGCAAGGATGATATAAAAAATGTCAAAAAAACAGAGAAATGCAAATCTCTTCCCGTCAATGATGTCCATAGTTACAGTCTATAGGATTAGCCATTCCACCAGTAGAAAATTCAAGTAGCTTGGAGAGCTAAATCTGCCAAGATTTATTGGATGTTTAGAGACTTCTGTGAGAGCAGCCACCAGGCGCTGCATTCATGCTATTACATTCTTATGTAGTTGAAGACTTATTGCACTTGAGAATTGAGAGCTGTTGTCTAAAGGTTATTGTATGCTTACAATCTGTATTTGTTACTTTTCCTTTGTGTTTGTAAATTAAACCGTGTCATAGAGTTTATGTCGAAGAAAGTCAACTGTGTCAGTTTAAGTTAAATCGTCATCCGTCACATGAGTTTAATGAAAAGGCTATAAGATTTGGGCATCAACATGAGCACCGTACAAAAGGAAACGTCACATCTTGGTGAAAACCATTCAGATTTAGAAGAGTCAGGTACAGGTCATCATAGCCATGAAGAAAGTATTGGTCCAGAGGACTCGGCAAGTCAGTGTGGTGGGTCATGCTCAAAGACCAGTAATACTACTACGGCAAGTTCATTGATTAGAGCACGTAAGAGAGCAGCTGCCAAGAAGACTGCTATTGAAGCAGAGTAGGCAGCCTTAGAGCAGTTACAGGCCCTTGAACTTGAAGAGTTAAAGCTACGTCAAAGAAAAGTACAGCTGTCCTTTCGCACCAAGTTAGCAATTGCTAAGGCAGAAGTAGAAGTGTACACATTGAATGATAGTGCTGACACTGAAGTAAAAATACAACATATACAGCACCCTGCTCCAAATTTGTCAGCATTAGATGCATCTACAGTGCCATATGTTGAGAATTCTGGTGAAAAGGTGGAACCAGTGAGCAGCACGCCCACAGGTGATGTTGTCCAAGCACATTTCCCCCAAAGTTTGTCCGCATCAGAAATTCATCCAGTTCCTCAAGTTCAGAAAGTCGACATGGAGACTACCACTCCTACTGTAGACGAAGGATACATCTCAAGATTAGTGGAACAAAATCAACTGCAGCAGCAACGTTTGTTTGAAGTGATGCAAATGCCTCGAGCAGAACTATTAACATTTGATGGTGATCCATTGCAGTATTGGACATTCATACGATCATTTGAGAACAGTGTGGACAGTACAAAGAAAGAGCACAGTGCTAAGTTGGCTCACTTGATACAGTATTGTTCTGGTAAGGCAAAGAAGGTTATTCAGTGTTGTTCTGTTATGAAACCAAATGAAGGATACAAAAGGACCAAAGAATTGCTAAAGGAGAGGTGTGGTAATGATTATACAATTTCTGAGACTTGGGTAAATAAGGTTACTGAAGGTAGCAGCATCAGCCCCATGACAAAAGGGCACTGAGAGAAATGGCTGATGATCTAAAAACATGTAAGGAAACCCTGATGGCCATGGGATACATTCATGAAATAAATACTCAGAGAGTACTTGTTAAAATTGTTGAGAAATTGCCAGTTTACCCGAGAAATAGGTGGATAAAGCAAGTGAGAGGTATCAAAAAGAACAAAAAAAGGCCACCCCAAATAGAGGATTTGGTGGAATTTGTAGATGATGCTGCCGAAGAGGCCAATGATCCTGTGTATGGAAACATGAGTAAGACAAGGGACATAAAGAGTGATACAAACAAGGGTGTAACTAGGTTCCCAGTGAATCGATCTAACAGAGGTAGTTTTACCATGATGACAAATGCTAACCCAACACATAATTTGACATGTGTAATGTGCAGAGGCAATCACACCTTGTTTGGGTGTTCAGAATTTAAAGGCAAAAACCCTTCAGAAAGGTTAGAATATGCTAAGTCGGTCAAACTGTGCTTTAATTGTTTAAACCCTGGGCCCAATTTCATGGAGCTGCTTAAGCACAAAGTTTTGCTTAAGCAAAAAATCATTGCTTAGTAAAATCAGACTACCGGCCAAGACTATACACTCAATTGTTATGCTAAGTAAACAACAGCTAAATACCAGTCACAAGCAATGTATATGGCATGAAATTTTGGCCAGTAACATGTGTAAAATAAGCAAGCTAGTTTTGTGCTTAAGCAAATTTTTTACTTAAGCAGCTCCGTGAAATTGGGCCCAGGTCATATGTCAAATGCATGTACGTTAAACCGAGTGTGTTCTGTTTTAGGATGTGGACGAAAACATACTAAGTTTCTGCATCTGACAAAGTTTATACCCCAAGGTTTCTCTGCTTCAAAAACTGAGGCTACGCAGGCAGAAATAGCTACAACAGCGCAGAGTGGTTACACAGAAACAGACACAAGCTGTAACAGCACAGGGGTCGGCACAACTAGAGTCTCATTGCCAATCGTTCCGGTAAAGGTCACAGCTGGGAACAGCCACATTTCTGTTTGCACATACGCACTTTTGGATAGCGGATCAACAAGCTTATTTTGCACAGAGGAGTTAGTGAGACAACTGAAAGTTAAAGGTGAACAACAGTTGTTATCTCTGACAACTAGACAAAGGCAAATGTGCAGACAGAAACAACTGTTATAAGTCTGTCTGTAATGGGTATTGACTCTGAATGCACAGTTACCCTACCAATGGTTTATACTCAACGTGATTTACCGATCCATGGCAGTAATTTAGCGAAGCCAGAGGACATCGAAAAATGGGCACACCTGCATCAATCTGCCACAAGTTGACAAAGGAAGAGTTTCTCTATTTATTGGTCAAGATGTCCCAGAGGCGCTCATACCATTAGAGGTCAGGAAGGGTGGAAAGAACACTCCCTTTGCAACAAGAACACAGCTTGGCTGGACCCTAAATGGACCCCTCGGAAAGACAACCAAGCACGAGGCCATCTCAAACTTAATTGAGACAGATGTTGAATTAGAATGTCAGCTTCAAAGGTTTTGGAAGTTGGACACAAACGAGTCACTTCATGATGACACTAAAGGGATGTCAATAAAGGACAAGCAAGCCATAACCATATGGGAGGAGAGTATCCAGATGAATGACGGTCACTATGAACTTGCAATCCCATTCAGAAAACGGCCACCAGATTTGATTAATAACCGTTGTATGGCAGAACGTCGCCTCCAGTTGTTGGGTAAGCGACTCCAATGAGACACACAGTTGAAGTTAAAGTACATGTACTGTGAAGGTATGAAAGACCTTGTCACCGAGAGGTATGCAGAAATAGTGAATGAAGACAAGCTCGCTCATGGTGGCATAATATGGTACCTACCCCATCACCCGGTACACCACCCAATGAAACCCCACAAGTTAAGAATAGTTTTTGATTGTGCATCCATGCATCATGGAATGTCCTTGAACAAGCAAGTTCTGAGTGGACCAAACTTAACCAATAAGTTGCTTGGGGTACTGTTGAGGTTCAGACAAGAAACTGTTGCCCTTATGGCCGATGCACAAGCTATGTTTCACCAGGTTAGGGTTTCCCCTGAAGACCGTGATGTGTTGAGGTATCTATGGTGGCCCGACGGGGACATATCTGGACAACCGACTGTTCACAGGATGAATGTACATCTTTTTGGTGGTACATGGAGTCCCAGTTGTTTCAACTTTGCACTGCCGCGCACAGCTAAAGATAACTGCCGTGACTTTCATCCAGACACAGTGGATACTGTGTTACGTAATTTCTACGTTGACGACTATCTCAAGTCAGTAAGCACTGAAGTAAAGGGAATAGAGATTGCTCGAGAGTTGTGCAGTCTTCTAGCAAGAGGCGGTTTCAAATTGACAAAGTGGATAAGCAACAACACAAAGGTCCTTGCATCAATTCCAGTGGAAGAAAGAGCAAAGGATGTTAAGGAGCTTGACCTGAATTATGAAGCATTGCCAACAGAGAGAGCACTTGGGATGCAGTGGGATGTTGAACATGACTGCTTCGTTTACAAGATTAGTCCGAATGAAAAGCCCTTGACACAAAGAGGAATACTTAGCGTGGTTAGTTCCATCTACGATCCACATGGATTTGTAAGTGCATTCACCCTCAGCAAAGGTGATAATTCAAGACTTAAGTCGCAAGAAGCTAGGCTGGGATGAACCACTAGAAGCAGACCACCTCGCTAGGTGGCTACGATGGCAACAAGAGTTACCTAAGATTGAACAATTTAAGATCAATCGTTGTTTGAAGCCTTACAATTTTGGAGAAGTAACTAACTATCAACTCCCCCACTTTTCCGACGCATCAGAATTAGCATATGGAACGATGACTTACCTACGTATGACCAACAAAGAGCACACTCATTGCTGTCTTCTCCTGACAAAGGCGCATCTTGCTCCGATAAAGAAGGTAACGATACCCAGATTAGAGCTGATGGGAGCGACACTCTCTGTCAAACTTGATGAGATGATGCGACGAGAATTGGATTTGCCCATAGACGAGTCTATATTTTGGACGGACAGTACAATTGTACTACAGTATGTGAAGAATGAGGAAAAGCGCTTTCACACATTTGTTGCCAACAGGATTTCACTCATACACAGTGGGTCGTCACCAAGTCAGTGGCATCATGTTGATTCAAAGTCAAATCCTGCTGATGATGTCTCCAGGGGACTGTCAGCAACAGAAATGATAGACAACAAGTGTTGGTTACAGGGACCAAACTTCCTGTGGCTCGACGAAGGTGACTGGCCGAAATCACCACTCCTAAGAGATCTTAAGGACGAGGATACAGAAATCAAAACAAACAAGGATGTGGTCACTATATGCTACAAGCAGTCATGATAAGACTAGTGTGATGGACAAGCTGTTGGAACGACTATCATCGTGGCATAATCTGAAGAAAGATGTTGCATGGTTACTGCGAGTAAAGGAGTACTTATGCCGAAAGGCAAATAAGCTTCATACACCAGACATGCAGAATGAACAAAGGTGTTGGGAAAACCAGCTCTGTCTTCAAACTTGATCCGGTATTGTCAGTTGATGGCATAATGAAAGTCGGCGGTCGTTTGAAAAATGCCCCTGTTAGTGAACAAGTTAAGAGTCAAGTCGTCCTGCCAAAGAATCATCATGTGGTGTTTCATATAGTGAGACATTTCCATCAGGCATCGGGACATTCAGGAAGAGAGCATGTACTTTCACTTTTGCGACAACGATTTTGGTTGATAGGAGCCAGGTCTACAGTGCGCAGAGCACTGCGTGATTGTTTTGTATGCAAACGGTTGTCAGCCACGCCCATCGAACAAAAGATGGCAGATCTACCACGAAACAGAGTCACTCCAAATAAGCCACCATTTATTTATGTAGGTGTAGATTGCTTTGGCCCCTTCATGGTGAAACAGGGTCGGAGCTTAGTGAAGCGTTATGGATGTATTTTCACCTGTTTGGTTGCCAGAGCCGTGCATATTGAAGTTTTGCATTCACTTGAGGCAGATTCATTTATCAATGGGCTACAGAGGTTTATGTGTCGCAGAGGGCAACCGGAGGAGATGAGATCTGACAATGGCTCTAATTTTGTTGGGGCAGAGCGAGAGCTCAGAGAGTCATTGGAGGTTTGGAACAAGCAGATAAATGAGTATCTTCTTCAGAAAGGAATTCGCTGGTTGTTTAACCCACCCACAGCATCGCATATGGGAGGTGTATGGGAAAGACAGATTAGGACTACGCGCAAACTGATGAATAGCCTCATGAAAGAGCAAACGATGCCAGATGAGAGTTTGTCCACACTTATGTGTCTTGTTGAGTCTATCATCAATGGTCGACCGATAACCTCAGTTTCAGATGATGTAAATGACATGGAGCCACTCACACCTAATCACTTGCTTTTGCTTCGTGCAGGAGTAGGTTTGCCTCCTGGTTATTTTGACAAGAAGGATCTGTATGGATGGCAAGTGCAGTACATGACAGATGTTTTCTGGAGAAGATGGATTGGAGAGTACTTGCCTACACTGCAGGAACGACAGAAATGGTCTAGACCACAGAGAAATTCGCAAGTTGATGATGTTGTCCTAGTTGTTGACAACGACTTGCCAAGGAACAAATGGCTCTTGGGGCGAGTAATCAAAACTTATCCAGGAAAGGATCATCTACATTGACAAGACCTGTAGAGAAACTCTGTCTGTTGGAAGCAGTTGAGGGTATGGAAAGCGCA
This sequence comes from Evasterias troschelii, assembly GCA_032357145.1. NCBI lineage: Eukaryota > Metazoa > Echinodermata > Asteroidea > Forcipulatida > Asteriidae > Evasterias > Evasterias troschelii. The sequence continues at coordinate 4,223,082 of JAUELU010000064.1, read as the reverse complement.
AACTAGTCATGAGTTTGTTGTTGTTTTGAATTTTTGAGCCTTTTTGGTGTTTGTATAACCCAGTAAACTAAACTAAGCGTTTCATCAAGTGTTTATCTTAAAGTTACATATTTTTTGGATTGTCATTTTTTGAATTCCATTTTTTATAAGCATTTATTTTCTATTGGCAGTCTTCCCTTATTATTGTTTTAAGTAAATGATATGTTTGTTTAGACATACATTTAAGGGTCGGGATGTTAGCTCAGTATGCCAAGTTATTATTAGCAGACTCAAATGAAGCTTTTTGATCTATAGAGGGCGCCACTTGAGGGCGCTACTCCAGCTACTGTAATCTTCTATTTCTGTTAGTCACATGTATTTTGCGCCATGTTTTGTCAGTGTCGATAATTGTTTCACGAAAGCCCAATGTCGTAAGTGTTGCAATTTACATCTCATTTTGATAATATAAGAATCACAGATAGTATAAGATTTATAGTTAATAATTAAGTACATTTTGAACCACTTTGGTATACTTTAGTTGTCAATTTGTTATGAATCATCAAGGTATAAATGATAGGTTTCACTTGATGTTGACTTATGCATTCAGGCTATTACATTCTTATGTAGTTGAAGACTTATTGCACTTGAGAATTGAGAGCTGTTGTCTAAAGGTTATTGTATGCTTACAATCTGTATTTGTTACTTTTCCTTTGTGTTTGTAGATTAAACCGTGTCATAGAGTTTATGTCAAAGAAAGTCAACTGTGTCAGTTTAAGTTAAATCGTGATCCGTCACAATAAGCTAGCTGGCAGGAAGGTCCCACAGAAGCCAAATTACATAGTAAATGAAAATGCCCTGTACAGAAAAGAAGGATAAATCAAATTTCGGGTCATTTTGAGTGTCAAGTCAACCAGTATTCAAAAAAGTGGTGATGATCACCTCTCAGGTTTTCTGAATGGGCCTATTGAATACAATGTTGTAGTAGACTTGAATAATTCATCAGCCATAACAAAACACTGCATGCCTGATGCAACAAAGTTCCAAAAGATGGGATCTGTTTCATGTTGGTTTTCTATATTCCACTTTACAAAAAGTATCATCTTAATATGTTTATCTATCTTACTTGTTCTGTGGGTTCATCCCTGTTGTCATGCTCAAAAGAGGATTGAACGTTTACTGTAAAAGAAGAGGAAAAGATACTTGGTTCATTGGTTTAAAATGTCTTTCATTTTAAACAATACTTTGATAATATTAGTCCTTTTTTGTAAGTGCAAGGACTGGTATCCCCCCCCAGGAATTTTTTTTCGAGGGCAGCTGCTCGAGGGTGTCATTCAATTTTCATGCACCATTTTTTGGCCCCTTTTCAAGATCAAGTCAGTTGTGTTTCTTAATTTCTTTCTATTTGAAATTCTGAAAGGCTACAAGAGTGCAACATGCCAAGATGAAATGAGAATCTTTCGACCAAATTACTGCCTGAAGTTGCAATCATAAAGATAGGCCCCTCGATGTGGCAGCCATTAAATGACATGTCACATCAACATCAATTTTTGGATACCCGACAACATTATGAAGTTGAATACATTTCAGAAAAACTCGTACGTTTGTCGGATCAGAAGCAGCATTAACAAATGTGAAATGCAAAAAGTTGATAGAAGTAAGAGGAGCATTTGCCCACCACCCCTCCACACCATCGGTCCCAAGAGCTAGGTTTAACATAATGTAGTAAACTTAACGTAAACAAATGTAAAGAGCTTCAGATGCCATCCTAATTGATGAGATTTAGACACAGTCTGGCTTTAAGAGTCTATTCACATAACTACTTGTCTATTCACATGTATGTGTCCACGATTAATGGTGGGTTTTTTCCTTGTTTTTTGTTTTTTTAATTTGTCTGATAAAAGGACTTGGGGTACAAGTACATGTAAACAAAATAGTCTTTTGAAATCATTTAGGTTGCCTGTTGCCATAGTAACAGGCCACATTGTGATTAAAGCATTTTGGGGTCTTAAGAGTAAGGGACTTAAGTATCAAAAGTAAAAAATAGATTTTCTTCTTACTTTCATATTTGATGGACCTTTGCCCCAAACTAACAAAAATGGCAAAAAACTTCTAATATTAGTTGACCCATGCATCAACATTCCCAGAATTTCCTTATTTGCCTGCATGCTGCCCAATGAAACATCTAATTAGACCAGTGAAAAAGGAATCAAGAACATTTTGCGCAATTTTGCTTGGAAAGATAGTGGCATTAAAAAAAATAGAAAAGTAGAATCAAAACATTAGTTTAAAAATCAGGCATACAACTGTAACCTCAAAAATAGGAAGAAAGGAAATTACAAAATTCCAATTTTTTTACAGTGTTTTTCATTTTGAATGGCATAAATGAGAATAAAAAAGAGGAAATCAACTGATCCTAGGAAAAGTTGCATGCCTCAAAAATTGCACCAGGGTGATGTTCATTGAAGTTGAAGTGGTACAAACGATTAAGAATATTTTAGTTTTTTAGCCATAATTGTTGAATAATTGTTAAGGGGCACTTAGACAGCAAATGTGCGTTCTTTTTTTTTTTTTTTTTTTTTTTTTTTTAAATATATATAATACACAATATGAACTAGCCTCCTTAAAATCTTGCAAGTGAAATTTAGTCTTATAATTAGTTAGCTGTTGAACATCAGGCGCAACCATTTACAAACTTGTTAAACCTTGCTGCAAAAGCTTTTCTTGCTAATATTTTGTACCAATGTTAAGAAAAAGGCAAACTGAAGTTGACGCTCTGAGCAATGTAGTTTTTCAGATCTGGTATGAGTTCACAAATGTTATACATGATTGGCTGCTGCCCCAGACCGCAAAGAAACATCTTAACAATGGGATGCCTCAAAATAATCATCTTGAAATGTTGCCTGTGTAAGATGTCATCCTATGCTGTCTGATGGCACCTCCAATTTAATGCTTACCATAAGCAGCAGTTTGCACGTCACACTGAGTGCTGAGGCAATACTTCAAAACTGGCTGGGTCATATAGTTTGAGATGGTGTCAGTTAGCCATTCTCGTTTTACAACTGGAACTTTGTTTTTTTCACTCCAAACTATAAGGCAAAGAGAATAAAAAAATTATCTTTTATTTACATGTACAATCCCTCATTCAATATTGTTTGTACTAGAGTGTTTAAGTTAGTTTGTGCTTAAGCTAATTGTGAACTAATGAGTGTACCTATGTTCACATACCACTGATGTTTCTTTTTAGAGGATGATCTTGCCAGTTAGGTCCAATGAAGACAATCAAATTGTTGTGGGCATTTGTGGTGCAGCTTGCACAGCCTGGGTTACAATTCTCCGTCACTGCACCACACAATTTTAGAAGACAAAGTGCATCATCTATCAAATGAATACAAAGATTTCAAATAGTTGAACAATGTATAATTAATGCACAGTAATCAATTTATCGGGGCTTGTCCGGGAGCTGAGAATGAACATATGAAATATGTAGCCTTAAGGAATGAATGGAAAGTGAACAGATCAAATACCTGTAGTAACATATTAGGGATCTGCTTGTTATTGGCTGCGCTTTTATGCTTTTTTGTGCTAGCGACTAAAACTAAAATGGATATCTGCACCCTAGTTGAGGCTGGCAAAAGTTTTGGGTTGAGTTGAAAAGAGTTGATGGAATTTGTGGAAATGCGTGAGAATGAGGCAAAAGATATAGAGAGTCAGAATAAGAAAGAGAAAGAGAAACTAGCTAGGGAAGAGAGAGTCCATCAATTGGAAATCTGTAGGCAAGACCAACATATTCTAGAAAACAAGATACACCTTGAGAAGATGAAAACTGAAGAAAAAGAACATGGTCAAGATACGTCAAGTGTAGAAAAGGGTGTTAGTAGACAAAAGGCCAGAACTCCTAAATTACCCGCCTTTAACGAAAACAAAGATGATTTAGATGCATATTTGAAACATATCAGAGATATGCCACTAGTCAAGACTGGTGTCAAGAAGATTGGGCTATAAATTTAAGTGCACTATTAAAAGGAAGAGCTCTTGAAGTTTATTCTAGACTCCCCATAGATGAAGCTGACAACTACAAGAAATTGAAGTCAGCACTATTGAAACGGCCCCAGCTCACTACAGATGGATTTCGCTTGAAGCTGCGAACAGCCAAACCAGAAGTGGGAGAGAGAGAACAGCAGTTTGCAACAAGACTGGGTAACTACCTGACACGGTGGATCGACCTAGCAGAAGCAGAGAGAACCTTTGAGGGTCTGATTGATCTCCTGCTCAGAGAACAGTTCACAGCTGGATGTAGTCGTGAGTTAGCACTTTTCCTTAAAGAAAGACAGCCTAAAACCATTGAAACTATGGCTACCATTGCTGAACAATATCTTGAAGCACATGGTGGAATGTTTGGGAACCCTTGTACTTTTAGAAACCCAAATCAGAGAAGTGATAATACAATGAATGGGAAGATGGAACATAGAAGTACAGTACCCGCTGTAGCTCCACATGGATCATCACAAGTTTCCCCATCCAGACCTTTGGTTACTTGCTATATCTGTCATAAACATGGTCATAAAAAATGGCAAAAGATTGTAGGGGCTCGACTGTTAACAACAGTTCTAATCTGCCACAGACCTGGCCATATTGCCAAAAACTGCTATAGGAACAAAAACCCAGTTGCTTCTATGCTCATGACATATCCAGATAATACAACCCCGACCCGAGAAAATAATCACCATACAACGAGCTGAACAACCAGAAACGAAGAAACAACTTCGATCATTAGGTACTTCTACAGGCACAAGATGATGACAATTTTCCAGTTGCATACGCCAGCAAGAAACTTCTTCCTTGAGATAAATCCTATTCAGTAATGGAGAAAGAGTGTCTGGCAATCGTTTGGGCAGTTCGTAAATTTGAACCATAACTTTATGGCGGAAGTTTCACACTTGAAACTGATCACCAACCCTTGGCATTTCTACAGAAAGCCAAAGTAGCAAATGGAAGAATAATGCGTTGGGCGCTCGCCCTACAACCCTACAGATTCCACATTGAAGCAATAACAGGAAGTGATAACATAGGGGCTGACTTCTTAAGTCGTTCTTCAGCAGCCGAGTAAGAGAACAGCAGAAAAAAAAATGTATAAATACATTTATTTTTTGAAAGGGGAGTAAAATGTCACAAGTGAATTGTTTATTGTACTTGCTAATAGTTTTCTTTTTGTAACTAAGCCACCTTTTCTTTTAAAACCCAGTGCATTTAGTGGTTGTTTAGAAAATGTTTGCTCTGATTGGCTAACAGTTCTTAGACCAATGAATATTCTTTAAATGTATGCATTAACAGCAAGATTAGATTAGTTGAGTAAGCAAGTCCTTATTTGGAAAGGCATGTGTGAGATGACTGAGGGAGTATGTGGGTATTGTTGCATGAATGTTGTTCTTTAGTTTAGTGCCATGATTGGATAACTTTGGAATGTTTTGGCAAAATAAAGTTAGGGTGCGGTCCCAGTCATTTTATGCAGAGTCTGCAAGCAGGAAGGTGGCACATACATTTGGCGTGTTCAACCAAAAAACTGTGGCGAATAATTATTAACAAGCAGACACCGTTGTATTATAAAAGAAACAAGGAGTTATATCTAACCGTAAGTTGTACATTTTATTGTGGAGTTTTAAATAAGATTTCCAATGCCAAATTCAAGATGAAAATTTACCTTTTGAATACTTGAAGATTTTGATGGTAAAATGTATTGTGCAGCCTTTCACTATTGTAGATGGTTTTATTGGGTAAATGTGTTTGATGTATTAATTTTGTAGATGGCACTAATTCTGGGATAGAGGCTGGTATGAGGGCAAGAACACCCGAACATCTCTTTGTGAAATTACCCTACCCCTACCCGATGTTTGAACTGAAAAGTGACGGTGTGCAACATTACTGGAGAACAATTCGTTCCAGAAACAATCAAAAGGAATCGCAAGTCATTTATTTTGGTGGAGGGAAAGCTTAAAGATTATCAACTATATGTAATTGTAGATGGGTACTTTGGAGTAATTTGACTTTGTAGAATCACACAAGTTGATAAGAAAGATAGTAATTGTTGAGATTGAGATAGTAATCGTTAATATTGAAAGGGTAAATCTTTGAGATTGAAGTTTTGAGGATGTTACAATTTTGCATAGTATTTTGAGTATTATTATTGGAAAGACCAGGGAAAGAACTTGTGGTTGTTCTGATAAATTTAGTTGTGAAAGAACTTGTGGTTGTTCTGATAAATTTAGTTGTGAAAGAACTCGTGGTTGTTCTGATAAATTTAGTTGTTAAAGAACTCGTGGTTGTTCTTAAAGATTAGAAGAACTTGTGGTTGTTCTTAAAGATTAGAAGAACTTGTGGTTGTTCTTAAAGGTTAGTGTAAAAGAACTCGAGGTTGTTCTGTGAAACTCTCATGTTTGAAATTGTGAAGAGTATTGTTAGTGGTTTCGG
>JAUELU010000064.1:4153162-4187595 GCA_032357145.1 Evasterias troschelii | reverse complement strand
CAAACAATTGTCTTAATCATGGACTCTTGACTTTCGGAACCGGCGCCCTTGAATGGCATTTTCTTTGTCAGATTCTGTGCGCTTTATAAGTGCTGTATATTATTATTATTATTATTAATGATTATAACTCTGATATAAACCGCGAGAGATGCCTTGTAATAATTTGTGTTTCCGGTGTTTGACTTCGGCAGTGCGTCATTTAATTTACATTCTAGACAAACTCACAAAAATGCTGTAAAACAAAAACAAAATTTGTTTTGTTGTCAGTGGTAACACTGCTGGCTGCAGGTTGATTTGTTGCGGGTGATGTAAAAAATGTATTTAAATTAAATTAGTAAATAGCTGGTTATAACAAATTTATTTGACAAACACTCAGAAATGTCAACGTTTATCGAAAACAAACATGATCGTTTCACAGAGAATGTTGGAATACTTTCCTGTCATCTCATCCAGAATTAACAATGGTGATGAACATTAATATAAATGGAGAATATACAGTAACACAGTTAATGGAAAGTGCATTAACATACTCAATTAGCCGTTGTATTATCACTTGGCAAGCATGACTGGCTGCCCGTCAAAAAGTACAGCATCATTTTGGCAAGGAGAAATCCTATCCAAAGAGTCACTGCACTTCTGTTTTCAAATAAAGTCCTCAAGAGTTGTTTGTTGGTAATATAGCCTAGGGCCTATAGGGTACATTTTGTTTTAAAAAAAAAGCCTCTGTGAAAGTACAGCCCTTCACTGTGGACTGTTATTATAGGGACCATTGCCTCTGAAATATCACATTTAGGCCTACTTTGTTTTCATCTCTATAATTTCCATACATATATTGTATAGAACTTTTTTTTGATTTTATTGTTTGGTTGAATACTGTGGAATAAATAAACCTGAGACCAGAAACGTCACCACCAGGCGTGGGTAAGAATGAATTGCCACTCGCATCCATTTCCTACGGAGCTCTGGAAGTTTCATTGAGATACCGAGAAAATTTACTGCAGGAGGATGACATCAACGTAAGATGTCGACACCCTGAATATGATTTATCTCGGGATTACGACATCCTCAGGTAAGATGTCGTCTTTCCAATAGATTTTATCTAAGGGTTGTCGACATCATGACAGTAAGAGCTATTATCATGTGGTGATAACACTCCTGAGAATGTTGAGCATCCAAGAAAAATTATCTTGGGAAAAACAGCAAAACGTTGTCATCCCGAGATAAAATGTATCTGCAGAAGACGACATTCTACTTTCAAGATGACGTCATCCCGAGATAAATCATCTCAGGATATTGTCACCTTACGTTTAGAATGTCCCCTTCGCGCAGTAAATTTTCTCAGGATCGTGTCAAGTTGGATGGCACTTCCAAACCTCCATAACTTCCAAAGACAGACCTGTATATGTGTATAACGACATACATCTACCAATGTTTGATTCTCTTGGATTTGCCTGAATAATTTTTCGCGCCCACGGCCTTCGTTTGGTTTAAACCTTTAACGTATGTTGTGCTCCCTCCATTGCCAATCTTTTAACAAATGAAGTGCATGTCATTAAAAGGTTATTATTTACGTTTGTGATAGAGTCATCATCACGTCAAAAGAGTGATCCACGTCGCTTGTATTAAAGGGAATGTGTACGTTTGGTACCTAAGTTACACCACAAATATTAATGACCATAGAAACTTACTTGGTAAGAAGCGCTGCAGTTGTTCATAAAGTGTAAAATTTTGAGAAAACATTCCCTTCTAAGGAATGCATTTTAAAGAGAGAGATTTGAAAACATTTCAATCTGAGAAAGGTTTCTGCATGAAACGTTTCTCAGATATTCCAATTACCGATTATTCTTCATTTGTGGACATTATAACTGCTTTTCGGAAATATATCACAAAACGCTACCACTTTACTTGTATTGTATATTATCTACATTTATGTAGGATTCGATTGAAATGGTTTCAAAAATCAAAAGTATGCTTTGGCCACAACTTGACAAGCGTGAAAATGAACATGTTTACAAATTGTTCACATAAACTTTGGTGTAAAGATGGTCATGGTGGGAAATTTCCCTGAAATATTGTTCCTCCTGCATGAAATGCTTTGAGGTAAGACATTTACTTTGACCTCGTGAGTCAAAAATCTGATGTTTAAAAGAGAGTGTAAACATATAACGTTATCTTTCACTAGTCGTCACGTGACTCTGCAGTGATCAGTTGAGGTTAAAGGTACATCGCCTTCGGATTGGGCGCTTTGGGCTATGGGTGTTTCCTTATGAAATGAATATGGTTGGAAATATGTTTTTTAAAAGTAGAATATAACGATTCAAACATCCCTTTAAATCGAGTGGCTTTCCTTTTACTTTCTGAACTAACACGGTCCACCATTTTGTAGAACGCAATTTTGGACTCCACTAAAATACGGACCGTGTTATACTTCACAAAGTAAAAGAAATACCACACAATGTCGAGGGATGTGTGTGTGAATCATAAAACATCATTCCTACCATTATTTTGGTTTCATGCTTTTTGTAGCCCAAAGAACCCAATCCGAAGGCAATTATGTGCTCCTGCAGATAGTGGTATTCGGGAATTACCAACGTTGTCATGGGTTAATTTCACTTTTCATACAATAGCCGACGTCATTTATCGCCGACGTCATTTATCATTAAAATAATTTATTATTAAAACCTAATAACGTTTTCATAAAAAGACGTTTCCCATTACCCGGTATGTCGAAAGAAGAGGTGCGTGTTATATCATGAGGAAGATACCAGTATTTTACCACCATCTTTGTCTTGTTTCCTGTCGACCATATCAATCATGACTATGCTGATTTTCAGTAGGCCCCTCTGCTAAATAGAAACCTGACTATTTTCATTCCAGCCTCGGTTGGGGACGTTGGTTTGAATGGGAGAAACAATAAAATGGCTGCACCGTATAATGAGGTCTTTATAGAATTAGATCAAAAAGGCTGAAAAGACAACGGTATAAAATTCCTGATCGTCACTAATCGCTGTGCTGTTCAAAAACAAAGTAATACTACACTTTTACGATTAAAACCTAAAATGGCACCCTTCTTTGCGCCGAAAACACATGGGAAAAAAAAACAAAGGAAGAAAATAATGTGTATAGCTTATTTTCTATATATATGGGATGTTGTTTGGTGTTCTTAGTAACTTATAAATGAATAAATCAAGGAAAACATTTTTTTTTATCAAGATTGGAAATATAACATGATACAAACAGAAACAAAACAAAAAACAAAAAGCAAAAATGAGTGACAAAATACTAAGACTGCGAGGCAAAATATTTAAGTTTTCTCAAAGTAATCTTAAAATAGGTCAGTCTATGGTGAGAGGATAGCTTATTTCAGGGGACACTTCTAAATAATAATAATAGTATTATTATGTGGGCATTGAGCACTCAGAATGAGGACCACTTATTGGTAAAATAATATAAATAAATAAATAAAAGAATATAACAGAACAAATATATAAAAAGAATATACAAGTAAATAAATAAAAAATAAACAAAAGAATAACACATTTTTTAAAAGACCCAAAGATTCAATAAAAACGCTATCAAGGACCTTCATTACATTTCGCAACCAAAAGATATTTCCAGATTCAAACTAACTACACATTTGGATATAAACAAAGTCCCGGGAGGAGAAAACACAAAATCGAGGGCGTTTCTTTCGAACCCCGTGAATTCCTACCCCCCCCCCAAACAACAACAACAACAACAACAAGAGGATATTGACAATCTTATGACCAAAAACACCCACACAACCCAACAAAACTTAAGGGCCTGATTATAGGGCTTGTTCGGGGGGAACATTTTTGCTTGTTTGCCATTTAAATCTTAGTGGCAGTGGACCTACCGGAGAAGGCTGGGGAGACAAGAGGTGCAACAACGATGCCCGCACTCCTCAAACTGCACCGGGTACCTCAACACCTGTGTGCAGAAGACGCACTCATACTTCTGGTTCAGTTGCTCCACGAACACCACCTCCGTGTCGCCCATCTTGATGTTCTTCTCGGATCCCTCACTGCTGTTGCTGGACTTCTGGGACGCCCCAGACCCCCTCCGTGGGGGGATGACCTCCCGAAGGGAGTCCGTGTCTGTCGTGGGTTCCGGCATTATAATCACACCAAGGGTAGTTCCAAAGATAACTCTAAAACTTCTGGCAGCGTATAAACAGAAATCCGAAATTTACGCTCAGACATAAAAAAAAAATGTTCTGGTCAGGGCCGGGGCGGATGAAGCTATCGCCTATTCGCCTTTGTGTCGCAAACAATTAACCGTGGTGTCGTTTGTAAGATCTGCTCTTAAAAGCTAAATCGATGTCGTCGCCTGCTCTCCGGGGCCTGCCGATCGATTTGCCGATACGGTTTGTGTAGCAACTGCTCTTGTTATGAAATTTATTATAGATTTGTGATGTTCTGCAACAGGCAACGGAGCTATTTGGAATCCGCTTCAGTGTGTATCAAGTGCGCATGACCAGAACCTTCGACAATAGCGGCTAAAAATAGAAACGCACAGATGCGTGAATCATTTTAAAGAGAATTAAAAATAAGTGTGTACAGAAACAAAGACTAACTTTTCGAGGGGAAGTTTTTTAATTGTTTTATTATTATTTTTTTAAATGACCGGCAAACATATTGTGAAACGTTAACTTGTTGGTATTGATTATTGCAAAACTGGAAACTAAGCCTAAACATATTGAGGTGAAAGCAAAAATTTCTTCTTCTATGTCGATGTGTTTAATATTAACAACAACAAAATGAGTGAGCAAATTTCGGCAGGTAACTTATTTTTTTGTGCTCATAAATTTCTGCCAAGCAAGTTTTTTCTGTGCTTACATACGCGCTTTAAATAACCACGGGGCCTGACTTTAATTAGCGATTCCTAAACAGACAGTTATTCCTCACGAGCAAAACTAGCAGGAAACCAACCAAAAAGTGTACACAATGACGTGGTGTTTTTGCCTGGTAATCTATTTCTGATAAGCAGCTCTATAAAATTGGTCCTCACAAGTCTTCAGAAACCCCGGCACCGTCCCGATCGACCGGGAAGGAGGTTGACACAAGCCCCCCCGTGTATTGACTCGCTCACACCCACTCGAAAACGCAGTCGTCATGAAAATTTAATCAACCGCTGAATAATAGCGTAAATATTACTGAGAAAAAAATATTAAACATACATAATTTAGGGTTGAACTTTGAATTGCGGGTCTTGTGGGCGGCGGAAGGGAACGGTATCATAGTGATAAACCCCCCCCCCCCCAAAAAAAAAAACCGACAAAAAACACCCCCCCCCATAATTTTGAACTCGTCTGTTAAAGTCACATTTGAAATGAATATTGATTACAAAATATTAAGTAGACCCATGATTTTTAGATTGATTGCTGTATATTGTCAATTTACAGACTTAATACCATTCTGCAGGAATATGTCACGCTAATTTAAAACATGAATAGTAATTTTCACTAAAGATAGCGGGGGGCACACGTTATCTTGATTGTTCCACCAGGGGAAATTGAAGATAGGTCACTGCTAAAAAGGCGAATAACACTCATGATGAAGACTTAGTGGCAAAAATAAACAATACAAATAATAAAATTATTTAATAGATGTTGAATTTTGCATCGGGGATGTGTGTTTAGCACTGTACATTCAGCACTTACTCGAGTTCTTTCGAAAAAAAACCACACAGGCAAATCACTCGGGCGGGATTTGAACCCCTCGACCTTTGCATTGCTAGTATAGAGCAGATGTCTTACCACCAGACCAATTATTAAACAATAAACAAAACTTTCCCTTCTAGTATCGGTGTTGTTTCATCTTTAGGTTTTAAAAAATTACGTCAGAATGACGTAGTGACAATGGTTTTGATAGGATCCATTGACATAGTGAAAAGACCAACATAAAAACCATTCTGCAATACCTATAGGCCTATATCGTGTTACGCTAACGTTAATCAGTGTTAATTCAGTGTTACACCATCAATGATCACATCTACCTTTATCGTGTTGCACTAACATTGATCAATGTGATACTACCGTGTTACAACTATGATACAAATGTCTATCTTTGGTGTTACACCAATATGTTTACCTATATCGAGTTACACTAGCACTGATCAATGTGTAACTACAGTGTTACAATAACGATTAAAAAGTCAGTGTAACACCAACATTGATAAACAAAATGTATATCTATATTGTGTTACACTAGCACTGAGCAATTACTACTGCGTTACAAAAATGATCAAAATTGTCTACCTCCAGTGTTACACAAACATTGACAATTTTTTTTATAAGGGCCTACCTATAATATCGTGTTACACTATGAATCAATGTGTCACTACCGTGTTGATACAATACAATGATTTAAAATGTCTACATTATTTTGGTGTTTTTACACGAACATTGATAACAAATTTCTACCTATATATCGTGTTACACCGACACTTATCATAATATTCGGTACCTTGTGGAGACCGAGGACAAAACAAAAAGGGAAAACAAAGGGTCTCCACAGGGGAAGTCTAAAGACTGGGTGTTCCACAAGGAAATGTGACTGTATACAATTAAGTATTTGGGAGGATTTATAAAGACAAAGGAAGGAACAAAGGATGTCTCCACACATGAATTTGAGTAAATAGAATATGTGTTTCCGTGACTGTTACAGAGTCAGGCCTACGGGGGACACAAGATATCAACAGAGATAAAAAAATCAATCACGAATAAAAGAAATCGAAACCCACAACTTTTTTCTGAAACTCATAGATTTGCAAGTCATGGCTTGTAAGGATTGTGTTTACGAAAATGGTCCATGGGTTAATTGTTGACATTCAATATGAACATTTTCGGAACTCTAGGAACTCTCGATCAGAATTGACCCGGATTCCGGAATCCAGAGGGCCTGACCCATCTCCGGGTAAGGATGACCCGGAAGTTAAAAATGAGATTTTAACTATATATAAGATTCTGCGTATCTTTGACCCTTATGGGGTCATTTTGACACAGACTCTGGTCAAACTGACCCCTAAATTGGTAAGGCCCCACGTGATCCGTTTTCAGGTCAAATCTGACGTGGAAGTTTCAGAATGAAAAATAAATTGCCCAATTTGGCTGAAGGCGCGATGCCCTTTTCCAAAGATGGCAGTTCACTCATTCAGGGGTGTGTTTTCACTTTGAATGAGCATAGCTCCAAAATTCAACGGCCAACATAGTTAAACGATTTCAGTTAAGTTATCAGCAAATACAGTTAATCTGATTTCAATATAGGCTGAGAGGCTTTTAAAACAAATTAAAGTATATATTTTTTATTAGCATTAATGGTTGATATGGGGAGCTCAGTGTGGTGCATTCTGGGGCACAGTTTGTAAAACCTATGGCGCCCCCTGTTGGTCGAATTCCATATAATTATTCAGACTGGTTCCCTGTCTTTACATGAACTGGCGTTACAAACCAAACGGTTTCATTGGATAAACATACGATTGCAATTTCCAGACTATATATTACTGATAGTGATTACTACAAACAATTAACACAAAATAGCATGCAAGGTCAAAGGTATATCTGGCAGCTACCTTCAGGCCGGTATCTGGCGTTATTCACGAGCATCAAACTTTGACATCAGATGTTCGGGCTATTATTCAGCTTCCCACTCATCCCCATCGGTCTTTACCCAAGAATCTGCATCATCATAAAAAACCCAGATCGATGAAGCAATCCACACAATAATTATTAGTAAAACAATTACTTGTTTATTTTATTTGTCTCTCCCGAAGGTCACCCGTCAATACGCATTTGTTTCCGCCTCCCGGGTTAATTGTTTAATCGATCGGTTTTCTAAACTTGATTGCTATAGGATATGTTGTATTATGGAGGTAGACCTCCATGGTTGTATGTAAGTGTGCATCATCATTCATGGCACCATGCATCGTGGCGTGCATCGTGGCATGAATTATATAAGTTCAGGTGGAAGGCCACCCGCCCATTAGTACTTCGAAGTTGCCACCGGAAATGCGAATGAATATCTTATTGATTTCCCTGTGCGTTATCAGTATATCAGCTCTCAAAAGGGCTCGCCGAATATATTTATTAAAAAAATATTTATTTAAAAATTATTATTTTCGGTAAGTGTTTCTGGTAATGAAACCAAGGAACAAGCATGCACGTATAGCCCTGTTGCCATAAGGGCCCGAAACGTGCCTGTAGCGAAGACGATGAACAAACAGGCATGGTAGTTCTCATATTATTCGGTACTCGTATTCGGTTATACCACTCGAGTACTTCTCAAGTACCGTTTTGAGACTTTGAGAAATGAGGCTTTCTCGATCAACTAACTATTTTGTCGCCTTTCCAGAATTGCAACCAGTGCTATGACTATTTCAGGGTCCGTTTTCCTTTGTTCTGACTTAAAGCCTTCTCGAAACCCCCTTTCTGGGCTCCGGTTCCAGCATAGGCTCTGGCTTGGGCTCTGTCATCAATTTTGGAGCCGTGCACATTTTGCGCGGTGTTTCTAACTTCAATGGAGCCTGAAGCCGGTGCCCAAGTCGAAGTTTGGAAAATACCTTTGGTAATTTCTCACGATGAATGTCAATACGAACCGACCCTCCTCTCTAAAAGAGTCAACTACTTCGAGAGGCCGTGCAGCCTGAAGTTTGACCTTTGCCTGACCCCTGCAATGAGTCTGACCAACCCTGGGTCGGCAATTGCACTCGTGTCATTGACAACAATAAAATAGATAAACAAATATAATACAGACAGTTTACTACAGAAGAGATGTGTATTATTAGCATAGACGGTTCACTTGTTGGTGATTCGAGGAGCGATCCTGACGAAATCGATTTCGACGGGAGAGTATTTCCGGTTATAGAATGAGGAATGCGTCGACGCCAATGGAAACCGCTACAAAATAATGTACAACAGGAAATGTTGCCATGGTAACGGGTTAATTTAAGTAGACAGGTGCAAAAAATCAATTCTGAAGCAATGCAACTCTTTTGATAGTCCTTCTGTAGGACGCTCCGAAGCGCTCCTTGTGAATGTACCGCGGGTACAACATCTGGAGGGAAGTATTTGGCGCGAACTTCGGGAAACGAAAAAGTGGCAATCATCGACTTACACGGAGAGGAAAGGTCGCCACCTAGACGTTTTTCAGCAGTGACAATAATAGTGGCTGTTTGCAGTTCTAGAATCAGAGATTACTTAGTCGTTCACGGTGGAGCATGATTGGTACCGGTAGATAATGCAACACAGTGACCCTTTATGATACTTTTGGGGGAATGCAGAAACAGCTCACGCCATTGACTCACTCAACGGTGGTTTAGGAAATGTTTTAACAATTGGATGTTGTAAAAGTGTGACTTAAATCATCTGTGATGTAATTGAGTTGTTTCACCTGTAAAACAACGGAGGAATGTCTTTATCAAAAATCGTTTGTTTATCACCTTATATGAGCAGCTATAAAATGATATACCCCGTCTGCTCGCCCTGCTGTGTGAACCATGGTTAGCCTCATGTGGTCAAGAGTCACTAGTATTTTAAGGTTTGTGAGCAAACCTTTCTCAGCAGGGACTCTTGGTGTTATAAGGACATGATGACGATCAAGCAGAATCGCATGCAAGACCCATCCAACATGTCCGCTACTCTGATACATTCAAACTCATTACTCAAGCTGTCCACAAAGTCGATGCCCTGCATTTGCGATGTTGCATCGAGGACGCAGCAACACGAACGTCTCATCACCGGCTGGGGGCGCGTTTTGGACGGCGGTGATAAGACGGCGGGAGGGAAGGGAGGAGGGACTGTTCTCCCCCGGCTCACCAGGAAACCTTTCCCGTCAAGACTCTACGAGATGACGTCACATGACAGCAGACCGATCGACTATGTCTTCCGTCATTACACGGACACGGCCACCTACATGGAGCAATATCGCCGCCACCACACGGTGATGGACACGGGTAGGACCATGCAGCAAGCACCCGCTGAGGTCTTCGTTATGTTGCATCACGCGGTCGATTCCAAGGGAACCCTCCCTGTCAAAGGGCTCCCATTGGTCCGGTATGTTTGATGGCCAAGTATTGTCCCCTGTGGAACCATGTGAAATAATAAAAACTTGTTGTAGTATAATTACACTCAAATTAAACATGGAATACCTAAAAGTAAAAACTTGAAAAAATCTCATAATGTTGTATTACGCATTAATTTAGTTGACCTCTGAGAGAATGAAGGCGGGTGCAGTAATAATGCAATTTTACGCACATGACAGATTTTCTTAAAGTGTCAGGCACTTTTTACGCTGTCTTGTTTTGCAAAATTTACAGATATTCATGTCAATTTATTAAAGGCACGCCACCTTTCCGTCTTCAATAGGCAAGCGAGGTAATAGTTTCATGTGGTCGTTGCCATTTTGTCTTTAGGACGTTCGGATCGTATAGACATTTCTAAACCATATGGTATGTGCTATTAGCCCCTGAGATATCGAACAGCATACAACTGAATGATATCACTCGATTTATGACAATTTTCTGAAGTGTCGGGCGCTTTTTACAATTTTCATGTCAATTTATTACACGCACGCCACCACCTATCCGTCTTCATGCATTGTGTATAGGCAACCTGAGACATCAAACAGCATACACCAGAATGATATCACTTGATTTATGCATAGTAGTTGGACATTAAATATCACAAAATTTAATATTGGAGATAAAAACGTCTGATGCTTCACTCAATCATGTAAATCGGATCAAGTGATACCACGCCACTACAGCGTTACCCGGTAACTAGGCAAGCATCCAGCGTATCGTTACAAAGCGATGTTTAGATAGCCCCGGCCTACTTAACCTTCAAATCACAGGTTCTTTATCGTGGGGTATGAATCATCTATAAACACCACCAATAATACAGTAGGGTAAACTCCATTGCAAGAAGAGTCAATAATGGAGTGTGAGCTTTTCCTATACCACTCTGGCAACAAGGGACACACCGGCTTCGTTGGGCTATTTTTGTCCACAAAATAGACCCAAACATGACTTTGAAGGTCTTCCAGGGAAGAGCAATATACGGGCCCTAAAAGAAACCAACATTTTGTTTCGTTTTCGAGCATTTTTTCCTAAAAATAATCGTCACGTGATTTATCCGAACGAAATTTTCACTGCCGAAGTCACTACTATACGGAGTACGGCCTCGTTATCTTTAATTAATGCATGACTCCAAAATAATGACAGACCGTGGACAGACGGTGGCCACGTGTGACATCAGTGCTAGGGTTAATAGCTTTTGCCTCATGTCGCATTTCGAAAACCTAATTCTGACCTAAAACAATGTTTGTCATTTTCTTTCGTTTCAGAGGCAAAAGATCGGCTGTTCTTTCCAAAACAAGTGTCAGAAGCGACCATTCACAAGACGCTGACAACAGATGCAAAGATTACCATACTTCACTTATAGCCAGCCAAAAGATGATAAAAGCCGCTGACAGAAAGCTAGATAGCAAAGTGGACAGCATTGCGACATACAAAATGGCGGACGCCAGTAGCACAGACGGGTCTTTTTTAAACATCATAGGCGAATTGCGCAAAGAAGCAGTGCGTAGTAAACTTGGTCGGGTCTCACGAAACAGTGCTGGGACCGGCTCTAGTGTGTCCCAATCGGAAAGTAACCATTGGTATTCATCTAATAGCAGTTACTTGAGACATAACTCAGCTGGCTTAACCCCATCTGGCGATGCACGGGTGAAGCCTCAAAGCTTTTATGGGCAGCAACCAATCAGATATCTTGGTAAAGATGACGTCGATCGACAGAGTACCTGGGACAAACTTTGGCGGGAAAACTTTTTAAATTTTAGGAGCTCCACGGCGGAGGTCGCCAACAAAAAGAGCAGCGCCTCCAACGCCAGAGGCCGGCACAAGCCGAGAGGAAGAGTCAACCACGCGACGGCTCTTCTGTGTACCAAGAGAGACAAGGAAAGTGACTACGCAAAATCGCATTCACAAAATGACGTCAGCTCGGATCAGGATTCAGATTCTGAACAAATTACGTCATCAGACTACCTGGGGTCCCGTTCCCTGTTTCAGAAAACTGCCTCTGTCGGCCATTTAAACCACCGTAACGTGGCAGCCCGCCCTCCAATCAATTTCGGACTTCAACGCAGGGCCCCACCCCTCTCTCGGGACACTGTGGTGGTTGGATCTACATGCAGAACAGAAATGCAATAAAATACTTTCAAGTGAATTATTTGGTATTAGGTTAAAATATGAGCTGCGTTAGTTGCATGACTGTTTCATATAGGGGATTTTCTTCCCCCGGTGCGTGTGTCCCCCCGTAATTTAGCATGGGCTGAAAGATGAAGGAAGTTGATTCACAAGAGGGCGCTATCAGACGAAATTTCTACATTACTTGCCATATGGGGAACAACATCTCCCACACCCTTTCTCACTCCATTATGCAGTGTAATATCTGATAGCCAATGGAAATTCTCAATAATTTTTTTACGGGGACTTTTAGAGAATTTCACAAATCAACGCTTAGACTCTGGTTCGGTATCGGGTGTGCTATTTTTGAAATGCTTTCGAATGAGAGCTTGATCTTTTTGAAAAAATAACAAAGCCCAGAGTTTGACCCGGAGAACAGTACTTGAACCATTATAATAGACCTTATGCACATGACGTCATTTGAGTAGGGCACCCTCACCTAGAGGTCAAAAGGAGGTTGTTCATTGGCCAAAGCTGTGCGCCGCGCGTACGAATGCGTTTCCATTGTTTCATCATCGGTTTACCTGCAAGATGGCCGCTGGATGACGTCAATGCATAAGGTCTATTGTTTCTGGGTAAGCACTTTCTACTAGGTGTAATTTACAAAACAAAGTCAGAACCACAGAGCTGATCAAACGATGAGACTAAGTTCATTTTTGTCGAGGGAGACAGTGACAACACTACTGAGACCCCCCCCCCCCCCGAACATCAACCCCTCCCTGGAACTGCAAAAATTGCCCTTGCATGCATTTTTCTCTTGCATAACCTCTTTCCTTCACCCCGCAACAAAGAAAGACTGTTATAAATTCTCATTCTTACCAAGAACCATGGCCGAATGGAACCTTCTACCTGTAAACGTTTGCCAATCTCCAACTGTAGACACATTCAAGACGAGATTAAATGACATGCATGTCTACCTTTATTCGGGGGCCCACTATTAATCCACTACTAGCCACCACCACACGCCTGCACCATTGATTCCCCGATAGTGGAGTTTGTGTGCAGTACTGAACAGATACAGATATAGAAACAATGTACGTATTCTTTTCGCAGGGCTTCCATTGGAATAAACGGAGTTGGAGCATGCAAGACCCCCCCCCCCCTATTTTCTGGATCTTCTAATTTCTATCTTCACAAGGAAGTCTCTCTGATGACCATACACGCGGCCCTGCCATCACACCTTTACCCCACAAACGTGTACGTGTCAGAGTCATAATAAAGTTCACGAATGCAAAAAAAAGTGCATGTTTGTGTCTTAATGTAGATTCAAGATTAGTATCATTAGTCATGTTAACTAGTCCTTGGAAAATATTAAACATTTATTTGGTACGACCTATGGTACATATTAATTTCCAGGGCATTACCATTGGAAATAAGACCAAAGTATCATGTCTAATCATTGACAGGTTTCCAGGTGCAAGATACGCAGACAATTAATTCAATTAGAATCAGATGAAATCATCGATTAGGTTGATGAAATGATGGGAATGAGACAGATTGATAAGATTATAAATCAATCATTGAACCCCGGGTTGGATGGTGATAAAAATGTATTTCATTTATCATTTCTAAAAGAAAGACAATAAAAGTTTGACGTAGTCCTAATATTTGGGAAAAAATAAAGACGAAATTTCCCGGGGTTTTTCAGTGAGTTTTTGAAGTCACCCATGATTGTAAAAGAAAAATTGCATCCAAATCGTTTAGCCATCAGTCTACGTTGGTGGCGCTGTTGGTCAACACCGGCCGGTGCTTTTTCTATCGATCACTTGCCGCGCGTTGGTTTGATTGTTTTTGTGGTTCCCATGTGTACCTGCTGTATAAGGAAGACGTACAGCTCAAAGACGGTCATTTCAACCCTACACACGCTGTAAATAGTCTGGTTTCCCGTTGGTGCATGACCCATTCAAGAAGCTGATTTGTGTTTTTTTTGACAACACTGGCGATCAGCAGTGTGAACACCACCACAGGCTAGGACGACGGGAGAGGCCCGGTTTTCTTTGGATGAGATGATATGACTGGGCTGATTTTGAGATGTCAATGAGAACTTAAAAGTGAGGGTAAGTGTTTCATCTAATTTCTTATCTGGTTTTTAGAAGTATGTGCATTGCGGGGAAATCGGACTGACTGATGATACTGATTTAGTGAATGTAACTTGTAAGCTATTGACCGACCGATTGAGTGTTTGCGATAACATCGCTCATACACCGCTTCGAAGTTGTCAGCTCAAGCCGTTGCGTCCTCCATGGTTCTAATGGTCATCCGCCATGGGTGGTTTGTTCCGGTGGTTTGACTGTCAGAACATAAATGCACAGGCCTCTGTGGTCAGATCTTAGTTAGTCTGACTGCACTAGCTAAACTGGTCATCTGAAATTCTGTTTAGAGAATTTACTTGATATTGATAATTGATTGTGTATTTCACAATATCTTTTTTTTATGTTATTATTAAATATTAAAAGAGCCTATGTCAGTATGTTGTCATTGTGTACCTTTAGAACAACAATAACTTAACATCAATAATACTGCACATAATCAATTTTTTTTACCCAGAGTCCTATTCACTTAGAAATTTGTAGCGAAACACTTGGTTACGATAATCGGATGGAGGGTTACGACGATTATCGCAACTCTGAAACACTGCACTGTTGGAATAAAGTACTACTATTATTTACTGAAGCTTGTGCTGAAAAACTCATAGTCAACAGTGTAGCCGCAATTGTTTTTGTCACTAGGGAAGGGGAGCGAGGGGGGGGGGGGGTGCCCAGGGGCCATGTTTTTCTTTTTTTGGAGGGTACTAAATATTTTTGGAGTGGGACACTGGAAAATTGTGGGGGACGTGCTCCCACCCTTAACAGTGTTATTAAATGACTAAGGTATGTTATTTCATAAGTAATTTCTTGTCCCAAATGGTTTCTAACTGTATCCCTTTGTCAGCCTGTTTGCTTTCTCGGTTAGTCAAGGTCATGTTGTACACACACCATTCACAAGGCCAATACTCCACTGTGGATAAGGTCAAATGTGAAAAAGTAAATGAATATTAGGTTCCCCGTCTGGGTATATATGGGCACAGTGCCAAAATACTGGGGGAAAAAAAAAAAAAATGCTTTCAGTTTTTACAATTCACAGGTTCCCTTCCAGGAGGGCTTAAAACTCTGTTAAAAAGTGTACAGATGAATGAATTAGCTCTTTTCATTATTCTAGTGGCTGATTGTAAAAGTCCCGGTCCTGTATTCTTGACCTTTGCACGGCCCTTAACCCCAACTGCCAAAAGTTGATCTGCTTGTTACCATCTAAAATGTTGTGATTAAAGTAAGCTGGCCCCGAAATTACCTTTTTGAGCAATTGCTTCAAATTTGAATGAAAGATCCATACTTTTTGGTATTTGAGTAAACTATTGTTTCTTTTTCGGCGTACAAAATTTTGTTTGAAAATTTACTACAAGAGCAGATTTGACTCCAAAGTGTTTGATTGCTGCTTTGTCTTGAAAGCAATCAAACTTCAAAAAATATAATTATAAGCGCTTTGAGACGCCCTTAGATGAAGTGCTATATAAAAAGTAGTCTGTAGAAACATAGATCAAAGAAATTAAATAAAAAGTGTAAGTTATTTTTGTAGGAAAGTTGCATTGAATTATGATGACATAGTAAGACTAGTTCACAGAGTCTGCAGAAAATTTAAATTTAACCAGCCTGGTTAATATAGATTTTTTTTTACGAGTTGACCTAGATTCTTGTCGTACCCAAGGTTAATCCAGACCCATAGCAATGTAAACAAACACAGAAAAATCAAGGTTTTTTCAGAACTGTAGCTGACATTCTAGGTTTAGAAAGAGAAATCATCTAGGGGCTGATTTTATAAAGCACTACACTGTAAGATTCATCTTATTATTAGTTGTCAGTATTAGTGATTTGTATTGTGACATCACACTTTGCTTAGCAATTAAGAGTGATTCATAGTTAGTTTAAGGTACTGGACATACTGGTAATTACTCAAAATAATTGTTAGCATAAAAAGGTACTTGGTAACGCGCAATGAAGAGCTGTTGATAGTATAAAACATTGTGAGAAACGACTCCCTTTGAAGTAATGTAGTTTTTGAGAAAAAGGTAATTTCTCACTCAAATAATAAAATACTTCAGGCATCTGAAAGCACACAAACTTGTGCAACAAGGGTGTTTTTTCTTTCATTATTCTATTGCAACCTCGATGACCAATTGAGTCCAAATTTTCACTGATTTTAAATTTTATGCATATGTTGGGAGACACCAAAAGTGACAATACTGGTCTTTGACAATTAACTCTTTGTGAAATTAAACCAAAGTCCTTCTGTCTGTCTAGAAGCTACGACCACACATACATGTAGCTCTGGTAGGCCTACTTGCTATGCACAGAAAACTTGTTTAAAATGCTCCAGTATACTCCAGTATTAATGTTTTTTTCCTTTTTAGATGTTTGAATGTATAACTTCATTTGAACACTGGTGACCATTAAACTGGCAGATTGTCTCTACCTTTATTACTTTGTACATCAGAAAGATGTTTAAACTTTGGCTACTGAAACTTCATGGGGGCAAGTAAACCCCACAGTTTCTTAGCTCGATGGGCTACTTTACAAACGTCCTGAAAGACCATTTTGTCAAAATGGATGGTACTTTTTTATGTCAATGTGAAATAATGAGATTCAATTAAAAGTTGAAGTTAAAGTGAATCCCTTGATCCACCTGTCCTTTTCTATTTCTGTCACAATGCCAGAATTAACAATTGTCTGCCAGTGCAAACATTTACATTTTTCGAGGTCATTGCAACAGGTACATGGATACTGTATCAATGAAAGAATTTAGCAGCTGCCAGTTTAAAAACTATAATTAAAAACCTAATCATACTGTTAACGGCCATATTACAAATGGTTTTAGTGTAATTGGCAAACATGGCTACAATTTGGGGGGGAAAAAATCCACATGCAGGGCTTGTATTTCACAATTTTTACTGGACCAGAACATTTGTTACAAGACCAGAATTAAATTGAGAAAAAACACCTATTTGATCTACACAGTGTCACAATTGAACTGTTTTCATTTGAACAAGCACTAAGAGAAGATTTATCTCAGTTGTCTTGTGGGTAATATTTATACGCTCAACATAGTTGAAAGGACTCATCAGACTCACAGTCCACATTAGAAAATAATTTTTAAAATTAAAGATGAGGTGAGTAACTTTATTTGAAAAAAACACACCCCAAACGCCGGACTTGTACACTTACTGGCCTGACGCTAAAAAACACTGGCCTCAAGCCTGCCGTCCAGTTTAAAAATTAAGCCTCGGCAAGGCTAGCAAGTATTCAAACAGCAGTACCCGGTGAAGTGTGCAACTTTTTTTCCATCACTTGTTAGCGCAACGTATATGGAAACCTGAAGTTTCCAAAAGTGTTTGGATTTTTGCACGGGTTGAAGATTTGCACAGCCTCTTAAAAAGTTTTTTTTTATTCTAATTTAAAAATCAAACTGCCTGGCATTTCTTAGGCATTTTAAAAACTTTGCATCAACGCACTTTACAGTACACTATCATACACAACCCCTGGGCCCAATTTCATAGAGCTGCTTAGGCAGAAAATATTGATTATCATTTTTTTGCTTAGCAGATATGAGCAGGATACCAGTCACAATGACATGGTAGTTTGGCTGGTAACCTTATTCTGGTAAGCATACTTTTGTTGCGCTTAGCTACTTTTTGTGCTTTTAAAAGCACCTCTATGAAATTGGTCCCTGTTCATAGGGACTCAATGTAAGGCATTCCTGAAACCATCACAACTCATTTGGAGTATATAGAACAAGCTGCAAATAATTGTTATCAATAGTCTCTACCCTCTCAGGTAGCCATTCACTCCTGGGTGATGAGAAGCAATTATAGTTAAGTGTCTTGCACAAGAACACAAGTATCACAACCGGGAATCAAACCCACACATTGATTACTCTGTCATCAGAGTCTGAGTTTGATGCTCTAGCCTGGCCTTGACATGTAATGTTTAAAACACAATCCTTACACCTATTGTTGGAATGAAAGCATTCCATTTTTCTAGTGTGTAGAGGAAGGAAGAATGCATTTCCCTCTTCATGGTTTTATCGATCATTCACTTCTGGTACTTTCAGAAATGTCAAGTTGTTTCCTTTTGAGGCTCTTCCTTGCAAATCAGCCTTAAAGCGTGTGTACAACATTGGTAAGAATGAAAATATAAATGTTCACAGATTTGCACATACATGTAACTTACATGGTATAAAGATGGTCATGGTGGAAAACTTTGCTTGAAATAGTTTTGCTTGAAATGCCATAGTTTTCAGGAAATTAGTAAAATAATAGTCTTTATCCTGCAGGATAAATTCCAATGTTTGAAAAGAAGTTAAAACACTTAAGGGGGGTTTTCACCGTTTTCTCATGACTCGGAAGACCAATTTACTTTCACAGGTTTGTTATTTTATGTATACGTTGGGTCACATCAAGTTTGGATACAGGTCTTTGGCAATTACCAATGCTGTACACACCCTTTAAGTGTAGGCCCTATAGGCCAGCTTTGAACTTCAGAACTGCTCAATGTTGTACGTGCACACTTATACACATGTAGGTCACAAGGAAATTGCCTTAAATTTTCGCTGCCATTACATGCTTGTCACTGTACAACCTGACAATTTTTATTTACAACAAGAGTGACCTTGCACTTTCAAGTGCATTTTTTGGCAGGCAAGATACTACACTGGTCATGCTCATGGGATATTTTTACATTTGGTGTCACAATTTTCATGCTGAATTTGAGAGTAAATAAACATAACAGCAGAACAAGTTTTGAGATGTGTCCCTTTTCTTTGTATCAAAAGTTTTAAAAAATCAGACGGTGCAATCTCCATAAAAACATCTGAATAATGTTTTCATCCATTGATGACTTGTGTACAAATTGTGCCTGCAGGAAGTCCAGGCTCTGTGGCTTTTTTGTAAACATGTAGTGTCACAGGTTACATGTACCAAAATGTTGGATTATGAACAATTTAGGATGAAATTTCTTCTTTGAAAAAAGCATACCTGCTTTCATTTTTTTTTCTTAGTTAAATGGTATGCATAACATTGGTATGAGTAAAAATATAAATATTCACAGATTTGCATACAACAGACATTATTTACAGAAGGTTATGGAAACTCCCTTTGAAATAATTATGTTTGATTGAAATGCAATAGTTTTTAAGAAATGAGTAGAACAATTAGTTTTAATCTCGAAAGTTAAAAACTCAATGTTGGGAAAACAGTGAAAAAGTTTAAGGATATTTTCCACTTTTTTTTCGGGACTCCAATGACCGATCGGGCTTTCACAAGTTTGCTACGTGTGTGTTGGGTCACATGCTTGCACTGCACAGTACTTGGGCTACGGTAATTCAAGTTGCGTGTTCATGAACAAATTTAGGTTTTTGTCGCTAACTGCATCTGGCTTGAGAAGAAAAGTTAAAGGCAAAGTATGTCTTTGGTTTTTGGAACCATTGAATTGTTTTGATCCTTTATAAATGTAGACATTATACAATAAAACTAACCTGTGACATTTCGTTTCAAAAGGTGGTCGTGTTTTTGAGATATCGCCAACAAATCCGGAGCAAACACGTCCACACAAGAAGATTAATCTCTAAAAGGAATACACAATCTGAGAAACAGATCTGACAGTAGCGTTTCTCATATTCAAATTTTGGGGCGTAAACACTGATTGTTAACATAACCACATTACCTCGAAGGGAAATGTTTCTCAAAATGCTTTATACTCTTGAAAGCTGCTGTACTTCTAACCACTAGGCTTTTATTGCCATTAAATTTAAGAGTGCTTACCAAATGTATACCTTCCCTTTAACTTGTTTTACAACATCAAGCAACTTATAACAGATGAAATAATGAAGTAAAAGAAATTACATTTTCTTTATAAAAGTGCATGATCCATTATCCATGTAGCAAAATCTAAATTTGTGTACAAAACTTTGCATGCTTTTAATGATAATTAAATTTGCGCATACTGTGTGGCTCTGAAAAAAAATCAGACAATTGCAAGTCAGCGCTACATACCATTAGGCCCTAATGTACAGGAAATAATAACAAATTGAATAAGCACATCTTTCAAAATTTGTACCCATTTGTTCTGTAAAAACAGAACAGAATCCTTAGACTGCACTTTATATTATTTGAAGTACGCAAATTAAAGTCTTCTGATTGCAACACGGAAAAATTGGCAACTCGCTGACGGCATCGAGGTCTCTTGTGATATAATTAATGCCATGCACGTAAATAAGACTTAATGGACGGACTGAAAAAGGAAACGAATGTGATTAGAGCGTCAAAGAGGAGTTAAAAAGGGAGGCAAAGAAGGAGAAGTAGGCTCTATCGAATGATGAGAGAGCGTAGTACCATGGTTACCAAGTATCAGGGTGTCATGGCCGAGTGGTTTAGAGCATTGGATTCAAGTTCTGGTGGTTTAGTCATTTAGGTGTGGGTTCGAGTCCCGGGTCATTACCCATTTGTCCTTGAGCCAGACACTTTGCTATAATTGCTTCTCTTCACCCAGGGCTATAAATGGGTACCTGCAAGGTTGATATTGTGTTTGAAAAAGCCTTCGGAGCGCCACGGCAGCCCAGGGCTGTATACTCCCCAGGGAGCTGAGAAAGAATAAAGGAATGTTATTGACCAGGGCACTAATGTAAAGCGCATTGAGACGTTATTGTAAAATGCGCTATATAAGAACTAGTTATTATTACTATTATCAGATGTAATGGACAGCTGATGGGATCAATAGAAAATCAGAGAGGCTGGTGGTTCGTCATATATATAGGTTTCCCATGGGAAGGTTACCAGTGAATGATGGAGCTTTGAATATTATTTTCCAGTGCGTGTTTGAGATGATGTTGAGATTGCAAACAACGATCAATTAGAAATTAACCTTGCAATACTTGATCTGATTGTATTTATTCACAATTAAACTGAATTACACTGTATTTCTAGAGATCCAAAGGTCAAAAGCAATTTAGTGTCTGTGTCCAGCAAGTTATTCTAAAACGATCAAGTAATCATCAAATCAAAATTTTTCAACCCCCCCCCCCCCCCCCCCCCCGAAAAAACTCCCACCACAGTATAGGCCTACCAGTAGTACATAACATGCAGTATCCAAAAGTCCAATCAATATTATAAAGTATTGCACAGATGTATTCAAATGGTGAACAAAGAGTTTGTCAATGAGGTGTATTCAAGTTTGATATTTTCTTTCTTAACATGATGTCATCCTTGCCATTTTATTTTTTTCACAGTGTTTTAAGTGGAAGGGAACTTTTTCAAGATTGCAAACACACAGATTTATATTGGTAATTCATACCTTCAGCTCCCCTGGGTTATTTTCATCTGAAACATTTTCTTCATGTAGCCCCTCACTAAGGGTGGCTTTTAGCCTAATTTGGTGCAAACTTGCATTATGAAAGTAATGAAATAAAGAAATCAGAAATAAAGTAATTTCGACCATATATTCCTTAACGTATTTCAACAGCAGTTCTTTTTTGTTAAATCATAAACGATTAGCAGACAACATGTTCAATAGATTCCTATCTTGTAAACCTTAATTACCCCATGTCGTGCCCACCTACATCAAACAGCACTGCCACCCCCCAGGCATATCATCAAACACCAACTACAAGTTGTAATTCCAAAAACAAGGCAAGAGAAAAAAGAACACAACCAGCCAGGTCCCCCCTGCTGCCGTTGTCTCCGTGTGCCGTTGCCGGGAGCGTGGACCCATCACACTTGATTGAAGCAGATAGAAGGAAACGTTGATGACATCACTGGATGATGAGTTGCTCCGGGATGTTGTTTGGCAGCATCATCATCATCGTCTCAACGCCATCACTTGTCTCGTCCTCATTTCCGTCACAGTGGGATAGACTGTGAGATGATGTCTGACTGTGCTTAGCTGGCAGTTCAGGTCTCTGCACTTGTAAGTTCTGTTCAACCCTGGGATGTACATGTACATGTATTGAATTGCAGTCCTTAAAATCTTAAAGGCTGATACATGATTTATTTAGCTAATTTTATAAACTGCTGTATCAACAGTTTATCTTAAGGCCTGAAGTTAAGCGGTGGCCCTGGAGACTATGGTCTCCGTTGCCCTGGTCTTAGCTTTGGTGCCCCTTCAAAAGTGTCAAATAGACTTTAAGATTTTCCAATGGAAAAGCCCTTTGCAAAATGAAAATGGCCTTGCCCTCTCGATCTCAAAGATGAAGTTCCAGGCCTGACCTTTACAAAAAATCTTACTTGTGTTTTTGGTTTTTTTTGAAAAGATATGGAATACCATTGATACAGGGATCTCAAAATCAACTTGCTGAGTGCAACACAATCCCACACTAGGGTATGTACCTCCTGGTCTGGAATTTCATCTTTGAGAGGGCAAGGCCATTTGCATTTGGCAAAGGGCACCACTTCCATTGGAAAAATCTAAAAGTCTAACAAGGCAATTTGTTCTCAGTGTAATTACAGGGCTGATTCTATTTACGTTTTGTACTTATTCTGTGACATTCTGTTGCATTATTTAGCTGGGATAGGTTTACTAAAACTAGAATTTGATATGTTCTCATGCAGTGGCTTCTATTTAATTACAGGCCTGAACCTATTTACGTTTTGTACTTATTCTGTGACATTCTGTTGCATTAGCTGGCATAGGTTTACTAAAACTAGAGTTTCAATTCCTCGGTAGGGAATGTAGTTTTACATTTTTGATGGACCACTCCGATGAATCTATTATTAATGACATTACCCACATATATCTTTTTTATTTGCTGTTTTAAAAGAAAACCAAAATGCATGAGTAGAATAAATGTTTTGTTTTAGTTTTTGTTTTAACACTCTTCCTCTTCTGATACATCTTTTACTGATGTAGTTCTCCCCCAGGGTTATGGCAATGGGATTTGTTTCAGTTTCAGAATAAGTTACAATACAATACAATCCTCTTTTTTATAATGTTTTTGATGATTTTCACAACTTTCAGGACAATTTTTCCAGTTGTTCAATTATTTTTGACAAGACTGTTTTACTGCCTTATACACAAAATGACAGTGTACATGTACAGTGTCCTAAGTGCTTTTACAATCACCAATCAAATCTACCTTTCAAAAAGGTGCCTTATTGTCTGCAATATTGAAAAAGTTATCTGCTGGGGTAAACTTTTAGTTTCATCAAAGTGCAAAGCTATATACCAGACTTGTTGACAAGTCTTTAAATGTTTGTCGCGGTAATAGCGTAACGGCTCTCCTGCAAAACTTGCAATACTGATGGTGCTGGTCTTGCAAGACTGGTGGCTTACATACAAGACTACTGCTCTCACAACTACGGTCCCATTTATGGGCAGTAGTCAGGAGAGCAACGGTATCGAAAGAGTCGCAAGAGAGCCATTGCGTTCTTATTGCGACAAACGTTTTCCAACTTGTCCAC
Organism: Evasterias troschelii; assembly: GCA_032357145.1. Classification (NCBI taxonomy): domain Eukaryota; kingdom Metazoa; phylum Echinodermata; class Asteroidea; order Forcipulatida; family Asteriidae; genus Evasterias; species Evasterias troschelii. The sequence continues at coordinate 4,163,852 of JAUELU010000064.1, read as the reverse complement.
GAGTGTAATGTTTATTATAAACATTCAGATTTGACAACATTCTCCTTTAACATTGGTCTGCACCGAGGACCAGTCAAAACTCTCTCCACGTGGTCTGGCTGGCTTGTTCAGTGTTGAAAAGCATCCCTGCTTAATGTGAAATACACATGTATGGACTTGTGAAAAAGCTGGGTGACCAGTGAAATGAATGTCCTGCTCTGGCAAGTCACTGAAAAAGTTAAGGGCAAACCTTGGACTGCATTGCAGGCAAGTGTGTGCTCGGGAACTATAAAAAAAACATGAAAAGAAAAGTGTGTAGTTTAAAAAACAAAAACAGTTTGTGATGGGTGTGGTTGCCATTATCATTCACAAACATTTATGGGATTTCTGCATGTTTGCCGAGATTATCAAGAAAGGTTTTTATTAGGCTGGTTGAAGTCGCCACTTGACTTGGTTGGAATTCTCTAGCCATTCTTTCTGATATTCAATCTGACTTACTATCCTATGTCTGGAATGTATTTTCAGCTAGATTAAAACTCGGTCACAGATACAGAGTGTGCGGTTGGTAACCTTGTCTTTTTTCTAGCGTGGGTAGAAATATTGTCTGTATGTTTGGCATTGAGTCGATCCTGGAAATTTTGGCACATACATTTTTACTAGATATGTTTGTTCTTTGGTTGCCTTGCATATTTAATTTACCCTCACCTTGTGGTTTTGAAGAAAAAAGAAAAAAATAAGTTAGCTGTCGCAAAATGCTTATCAAAAGGACGTGTTGTATAAAATGCAAAAATTGTTAATCACCTGACATTTTGACCCTAGCAGAGTCTTTCTCAAAGGCAAAATAAAAACACATCACACCAATTCTTGTAAGTATTTTCAATGTCAATTAATAAACTACAAAAGAAACTACATGTAACTGGGTAATTGTAAAATTATTTTTCGGTTGAACAAAGAAAATGAAACAAATTAGGGAGGCTGCAAATCACTTTTTGCTATGTTCACAAACATTTATTAGTGTTTTTGAGGGGGCATGGGTTTTTTTTTTCTGATATTTCCCATGTCTGATGCCTGAGATATATTGGCAACTCTCCATCCACTTTTCATGCAGTATAATCTTTTACCTACTCTGAAAATTTGTTTCATCAGATCTGAATGTAATGTTTATACTGAAATTATCCCATTTGCATTCTGGTATTAAATATTTAATCTTGTTTGCGTGTTGACATTTTGTATGCAGATCACTCAGGGATTGCTGTAATTGGATATGGCAGGAAATTTACTTTTCGTAAATTGCAAAGTAATTGGCAAGGAGTCTGGTTCGAGAGAAAAATATTGAATAATAGTTTCCCAATGTGACATTTAAGAATGTGGTCCAATTACTTGACTTGCTCTCTGAACACTTTCTTATAGTGCTATAAAAAGAGCACTCATGGATGATGGTAATTTGTAAAAATCATTGATAATTAAATTGATTAGGCTTGTTTAGAAGAGTGACATTTCCAAGCACAATTACTAAGGAATATTTGTAACATCTGGGACTTTTGTATTCTACATTTAATGTACGTGTACATTGTACAACACATAAAGGTCATCAGCGTTCTTTACTGGCCCTAATGCTGTATGGGCTCAATTTCAAGACGCTAAGCAAAGACGAATCTTATGTAGCAGAAACAGGTTACCAGCCAAAATACTATGTGATGTGTAATGTTTGTAACTGGTTCCCTGGTTATATTTAATTAACATTCAAATTTGCTAATCACTTATTTTTGCTTAACAGCTTTTATGAAATTTGCACTTGCATAACGGCGCAAAGGTTGTGCGAATCACAGTTTATACAGGTTGTTACATAGGGTAAAGTACAGTAGCTTGTACTTAAACAATAAATAATGTCAGCCATCTTTTATATGGGCTTAAATAGTCCTCTAGGTCATGTGGGTGGCTCACTAGGTGTTATTTGTAAGGTCCTCACTTATTAATTTACATTCCTTATGCCTGTACCTCACCGGGTACATTTGATACCTTTCTAGGTACATTATGTTGAGTGTCAATTTTAGTGTTCTCCATCATGAAAACAAGTTTGCCTAAAACTATGCTTTTCTTGTACTCTGCCATGTTTAAGAAGTCGCAGCTAAGGTTTAAAATCACATTTCCCCAACCTCCCTTTTTTTCAAGTTTATGCATTTTAGAGTTCAAATGCAATCTTTAAAACCTTTTTGCTCAAAGAGGTCTGGAAGCAAGTGGCCATCAGGAATCATCTCAGAATGCATACACCATGATCGCAGAGCATGTAAAGTACAATCAAAATTTGTCCATGCCCTTTAGGGACCCCGGAACCCCACGTCGCAAAGAAATCCTGCTTCACGCTTGCATAGCCCCCCCCCCCCCCTCCCACTGCGCCAACCTTTCATTTTAAAATAGGAGAAAACTAAATTTGCTGTTGATGTTTCACTTGGGGCGAATTACACATGGTCACCACACCAAGCAAATCTCCCTTACAATACAAGTACAGGTTGCTGCTCTTTCATTTAGAGTGCCAGGTACATTTACACAGTACATCAATATCCTTTGCTTAATAATAACCACAAACATATCATTCAGTTTGTCACATGTTTAACCATACAGCTTATATAATGTACGCTGTCAATGTGAGACTGTGGGGGATGGTTTAACCATGGTTAATCTAATGATAAGGAGCGCTAATGCATCTACATTGCAATAATACTGCACTAAAATACCTCACACGATCATCCTCACAGAGGTCCTTGAACAAACTTTACACTCGTGCCGAACTTATTTGTCAAACGTTTTGAGCAATGCTTAATTAGGATCCTTATAAGCTTGATTTGGTGTGTGTAGCGGCTGGTCTTTCATTTTAGTCCTTCAGTAAACACTCTACGCACAGCTGATTGACACATCAATATTAAAACCGGCCCAGTGTGTGCCCAGCGTGAGTTTGAATACATTGCAGGTTTCCCTGTTAATGTCTACTGTAGTGTTGGGGTCTGATGCACTACACTGCATTTGGAGTATTGTAGGTTTGTATCTAAAAGAGTGCTGATTGGAAGTTATGAGTTCATTACGAAAAAAAATGTATCAAGGAAAACTGACTAGGTAAATTGTAAAGTATTTTTTGGTTGAACAAAGAGAATTTTACTAGAGCAGGACTTGGACCTGTGACCACCAAACATGAAGGCGCTCTACTGAGCTATCTAGCCTTTATTTCGGCGGTCTCCTTATTTTGTCAATATCTTTGTTGAGAGTTGCCAGTCAGAAACATCCTTAAGGTGATCCCTCTGCTGATCCCTGGGCGTGGCTATGCGGCAGTCACAGGTTTGTATGGCTTCTGACTGACATCCCCGAACAAAGATATATTGACAAAATAGGGAGGTGCTAACGTACAGTTATGTAGGGCTAGAATAGCTCAGTTGGGAGAGCGCCGGCACGTTAGTCCGGAGATCACCAGTTCAAGTCCCGCTCTAGTCAATTTTCTTTGTTTAACCGATAAATAAAAATATAATACAGTATACAATTTGTTTTTCACCCAACAAACTGACGTACATATTGCAGCCGAGGGATGGCAGAGCAGAGGGCAGCAGTGTTTTTTTTTAAAAGGACAATTTGAATGAAGTGAATAAAACTGTGGTAATTTCGTCTGAATAGAAGCAGTTTTTAAAGAAAATCTTTTTGAAACATTCATCTCGCCCCAAAAATATATTTTGGGGGTGAGCATATCTTTTTTTTAAATGTACTGCATCTATTTAGCTGTTAATCCAAAAAAAGAAAAAAGATTAGAGTAAAAGGCATGTGTCACATAAATAAAATGCTTAAACAGATAGTTTTAATCGCCTGAACAACCGTGAACGCTTTACTAAGCAATGATGACACTCCGTATATGAGCACCCTTCATTAAAAATCAAGGGGTTCCATTTCAATATTTGATATCGGCCGACACCTGCAGTCATTGAAGACGACTGCCCCATTGAGCAATGATGACACGGCTCATAAGAGTATCGTTCGTTTCATTATACATTGTGGCCATGAAGATTCAGCCCGATACATTCTTCGCTAATGGAGTGGCGAATGCGACCAATGTGCGAGATCTAAATTGGCGAGATTGTCATTTTCTTGAAGATGGGCATTTTTTGTAAGACAGAAGGTCATGTGCATGGCTGAAGATTAATGTATGTGTGTACAGCGAAAGATTTCCCTGGTATAGCAGAGCAAAACACTACATAAAATGTATCAGTTGCCACTCAAAAATCACGATTTTGCTCAATATCGGCTGCCAGTGTGCATAGAAATAAATTCAGTCTATGCTATGCAAAACTAACTGATGAAATCATTTCCTGATAAAATCGTATATAGGCCTATACCACATGTATTTGACTTGTCCCCTTTATTGCATCTGATGAAGTAGTTGTTGCTACGAAAGCTCATGCAGTTTTTTGTGATGTAATTAGTTAGTCATTAAGTGCTACAACTATCTTCATTGTTTTATCTACCAGACTAACATGGCTATTTTATTACAAGAATAAAGTGTATGCATACTTATACATTTTTTTCAGGTAAAAGTTACATGTACGGGGACTTAAAGTTAGGATCATAGATTGGTAAAAAAAAAAAATACTATTGACGAGAGTGGGACTTGAACCTGCGACCTCAAGATTATTGCGCTGGTGCCACCAACTGAGCTATCTGATGTAGCCCTTAGGATAACTGAAATTTTCAAGTTGGAAATTTGCCCTCAAAAGTTTGCAAATTGGGCTATCATAGACGCAAATTCTTTATGTTATTATTATAATTATTTAAGCAGCAATTTCCAAACAATGCAACTATTTTACATAAACAAATTAAAATTAAAATATTGTTTGGCCTAAAAATTACATTTGGCAAAGCAATGTGGCTGTGTAAGAAAGCGAAACAGCCCCGAATAACCGAACGAACTAACATGCAGGCAACTAGCTCGCCTTTACAAGTACTGAAAACCTGACAAAAAACAAGCAAACAAAAGGTTAACGATTATGAGAATAACGAAACAATCCAGGTTTGCTGTGACTAACAGGAACTGTCAACATGAGGAGTCTGTGATCAGTGCAACGTATAAATTAAACTTAATCTTAATTGCAAGATTAAGTATTATATTGCTGAAAGTGAAATTGTAAAAGTAATAAGAAACGTACTGCACACTCTCTTGTTCTACATCCCATGTTATTGATAGCTAGGCATTTACACTGTGTACTGTAAAGGGATGAATACCGTAGGAACCATTTATATGCATGCAGTTCACCTATGAACTGTCTATTGAACATGCCGCTCACTCCTATGAGTCTCTTCTGTTGTGATCATTTATATACAGCAGAAGTATATTAAGGAAGATTGTGGATTTTTAAAGCATTAGTTTGTCTCTTGAAATTTCATTCCCTTGTAAGTTGTGCTATGTACACTGTATTACAGGTACTACATGTATGAATGCATTTCAGATCTATGGTAGAATCAAATCTATCGCGTCTGTAATGCGAGTGTAGAGTAAATTGTATATGTGTGTGAAAGGCGGCTACTGGGATAGGCCTATCGTGTACATGCATGAATTGTGCATGAATGACTTCGGTCTCCTGTACTACCGTAGAGCACAATGATAGGTAACCGTGCCGCGCAGTGCAAAAGAAAATCCACTCATATGCTACTGACTGTACGAATGATGCTTGGGGGGAGGGGGGGGGGGTGTTCAGTAATGACAGCAAACTTGCCTGCCGGAACAACGAAGCATACAGGGGAAAGGGGATCTACTCCCAACCCCTTTGGGAAATTTGCTGATCCCTTCTAAGTCTACTCAAATGTACATTTGGCGGTTAGAGTTCATCCGATCTCCTCATAGATCTTGCAATTTGAAATGATCCACTTTTTTTTTATGTTCTTCATCTCTCACACAGCAGGACGTCTCACAGGTTTATATCAAGACGCTGTGATTTCAAGAGCAGATGTTCAGTTTTCACCAGGCAAAAGTAAGTACACCTGCCCTAAAATTAATTAAGGAACAAAGTTATTTGTGTGTTTTTTTTCTTCTAAATTGATTTATGTTATGGAAGCTCAGTCATCTTGCCCCCAAGCAAAGTCGTCCACTACAAAGTCGCCCCTTAGCAACTTCAGCAAGCTTGCCCACTGTTAAAACAAACTCGTCCTCCTGACACAGTTCTACATCAGCAAAGCTGCCCCCAAAATTGGATAATCAGGATTTTGTTTGTTACAATAATCACTCTTTTTAGTGAATAATTAATTCATTCAAAGCTTTCAGGATTTGTTGCATAATTAACAAACCAAAGAAAAGTTTCATTAGTTTCAATGTCAACACTTGAGAAAACCACTTGTTTGTTTTAAGATATGGTATGACATTGACTTAACATTTCACAGGAATAAGTTGCATGTGTGCACAGCCACAATCATGGGTACACTTTTTTTTCGTGTCCATTTTATGAACAACAGTTTGAAAACCAATGGTAGCAGTTATCTCAATGTTATTTATAATTGGCAAGCGCTGTGTCAATGATGGATAAAAAGTGCTTGAGTTTGTCAATATACAATATCTGCAAAGAGTTACTCAATAATTTCATGTTGTTCATTTGGTGTCTTTGTAACAAAAAGTGTACCCATGATTGTGGCTGTGCACATGTTTAAATTTTCAAGAATATATTCATAAAAACTAACATGTATTCTCATAATATGAAGAAGGTATAAAGTTACTTGTTGTTTGCTCCCTGGGGAAAACTCTGTAGGTTTGGAGATGCTATATAAACATGTACAACATTATTAATAGGCCCAATACTTCAGAAGTCCAATACTTCAGAAGTAGGCCCAATACTTCAGAAGTAATCGTTTCCTCTGTCACAAGATCGTAAAGTTCTGACACATTGTTGCAATATGACTCTAAGAAACGTCTGCTAAACTGTTCTTGTGCTTTTCTTTTAATATGTGCAAAATAGTCCACTGTAGTATTGAAATGCACACATCTTGGTAGTGATGATAAAGTAGTCAAGTGGACTGTTTTGCACTAAAGGAGAATAATCACACAGACAGTTTAAAAGGCACTTTCTCGTTGTCATGTTGCAACAACGTGTCAGAACTTTACGATCTTGTGACATATCTTCATCAACATTGTGTGATTTCTTAAACAGTAAAAATGGGGAAAAAACAGATATATCTTGAGAACCAAATTTATGTTGTAAACTTTAACAAAACTTTAATAGTCTTCTCTCAAGGCGCACAGGAGAAAAATACCTCATGCACCTAATGGAAACAAGGAAACATCATTTCATCTCGCCCGTGGTACCGTAATTGCCTCGGTGCCCCTTGAAATGTTACTGTGATTTTCCTTCATAACAGTGTCCTTTACTATTAAGGACAAACTGTCTTGCCCATACAGTAAAAGTATCAGCCCTGCATTAGGCTGCGATACAACGGTTTAGTTGTTAAGTTTTTGTAAATAAGGCCTGTTTAAATGTTTGTCACCTTGCTGCACAAGAAATTACATCAAAGTAACGTTGAATGCAAGCTTGATTTTCTCCGGTTGAAGACTTCATTTTGATCTTGGAGAATAGTTCTTTATAGGTGTTAAATTTGCATCGGTGATAAAGAACATTATTTGGTTTTACCAATACACTGATGTGTGTAAAGCACTGTGCTAAGTACTTTTCAGAGTCCTGTGAAAAATTCACAGGCATATTACTTGGATGGGATTCGAACCCACGACCTTTGCCATTCTAGAGCAGATGTCTTACCACTAGACCACTGAGATTGCCTAGTAACAAGAGGCAGTTTGAATCCTATATTTTAGCAGCAGGTACCGTGCCAATTTAAGAATTATTCTTCCAACGGTTGGTACTGATCAGTACATTTTTTCTAATTAAAAAAGGGTTTTACATTCATCTCAAATGAGATTTTGTGTCCCCCTCTGAATAAAATCAAAACAAGAAAATAAGAAAATACATATTTTCCCACTCTCTTTGATGTGACACACACTGTTTCAGAGTGAAATATTGGTTTATGTAAACGCAATGCAGGTCCAATATACTACAGACATACAGCATCAAATTATTGCGCTATGGCAAGTACATATAGTGTCTACAATCAACACAGCTGGTTCAGCACCAGAACTTCCTACAGTACATTTGTTTATGTAAATTTTACTTCATCATAGAGAAATAAATTCCTGTATACATAGCAATATGCGCCGAGTCTTTGTCGAGCAGTCTAGTTCACGGACCCAACTTCTTGGGTTGTCAGCAGCAGAGTGTGGGTTCGAACCCCGGTCATGACACTTGTGTGCCCTTGAGCAAGGCACTTAACCATAATAGCTTTGTAAAAAGCTCAGGAAGGTGGTGCATTCTGCTTTACCAGCCAGGCTCCTAGTGGATGATACCCATGCCTACATCCTTAGGGACTGTGAAGGGGGTAACCCTGTTTCAGCCCCAGGAGTATATAGGTGGCAACTTGTGCCTGGTGACAGTTGATTTGGGTCAACAGTGTAGCCCTCAACTTGAAGTGGCCCTCCGACATTGTGATATATATATTTATCTTCAAGCAGGCCTTAATACTTGATTCTGATTAGTCAACAGGGAGTGTGATATAAACTTATATCGCACGGCCCATATCACACCCTGCGTATTGTGTGTTCTAACACCGCAGGCGTATTGCGCTTTAAAAGCTAGAAGATAAATACGTTATCACACGCGCGCTCGTGGAATACGGAAAAATATAGCGTGTCTGCGTCACATATCCAACTCGGCCTTCCGCCTCGTTGGATATGGGACGCAGAAGCGCTATATTTTTCCGTATACCACTCGCGCGCGTGTGATTACTTAATAGATAACTGAACTTTATTATTTGTTTGTTTATGCATACACCGATATTTTAAGCACTGTATATTATTGTTCTCAGTACTTTCCCAAGTTCTATGAAAACCCACAGGTGTATCACAAGTGGGTTTGAATCCCACTCAAGTGATAAAATATACCTGTGGTTTTTTTCACAGAACTCAAGGAAAGTACTGACTATACAGTGCTTTACAATACACACTTAATAATAATCTATATCCTCGATTCAAAATTAACATCCATTATTACTGAACTGGTTTCACTAATAAATTGTAACAAGACCAGTTAATTATTGGTACATGTTTTGAAGCATCCCCTTTCCAATAATCCAAAATAGCACGAGTTGCAGTAAATTTGGGGAATAGTTTCCTAACCTTGATACAAAACTGACGATGGGGAAATTATAGAGAAGATGAGTATGCATCTTCTGATCACAACAAAATCAAATTATTTTCCTGTATAAATCTTCTGCAATAAAGTGTACTGTAGTTACAATTTGTACCAATATGCAGTTATTATATATGGGTGGAACATTAGCATTGGGTCTTCATGCAACATAACTTTGTACTATGAGTGGATTTATTCAAAATCAATAACGAGGTTCAATCGTTATTCTGTGTCATATTGAATTGATGTGCTTCATTTAAAGGTGCTGTATACGTTTGGTAATTGGAGCCCACTGTTCCATGTTCCAACCTATATAACTGTAGGTATATTATACACTACAATAAAACTAACCTGTAAAATTTCACTTCAAAAGGTGGTCGCGTTTTTGAGATATCACAGAAAAACCGGAGCGAATATTTCCACGCAGGAAGAATATTCCCTATAGGAATACACAATCTGGGAAGCGTTACGGCCGTAACTCTTCTCAGATTCAAATTTTAGGGGGTTAAAATATTGATATTTTTCCATAACTGCAGTACTTCGAAGTGAAAAGTTTCTCAAAATGCATTATACTATCCAAAGCTGTTGTACTTCTTACCGAGTAAGTTTTTATTGCCACTAATTTCCAGAGTCATTACCAAACATATACAGACCCTTTAAAGTGTAAAAGTTTTCACATCACTGACTGTCAGTTGGGTCAAGATGAAGGGATGACTCTAACAGCTTGTATTATTGTTATATAACTGCAAAAAAAAAAGGTTAATGGCATGAGGTTTCGACCTTAGCAGAGTCTTTCTCTTAGGCTAAAAATATTATTGATCAAAATAATATTATTGTGTTATTTCTGTCACCATGTAAAAATTCTATTGTCATTATGTTTCATGCAGGCCTGATACTTCAATGGAGGCAATTTTGTTTGTTGCCCGTGGTTATTGCCTTGGTGCCCCTTGAAATGTTTCAATAAAAGTTTACAAATTCCTCAGGAGGTGATCTTAACTAAGGAGAAAACGCCTTGGTGCCTTGGTCCTTTTCAAATGTTTTTATCTTTCTTTATACCTTACTAAATAACAACTCTATGCAAGAAAGTGTGAAGGAGAAAATGAATGAAAAGAGACTAACAGTACACACTAAAAATCATCTACATCAAGGATCAAATTTAGTGGGGAAATCTACAAGAACGCTGAGCTTGTTGCTAAAAAATTATTTTCTGGACCAGAATTTTTGTTGCAAGAGGAGAATCAAAATATTACACAGTGAAGTATTATTATTCTATTTAAAATACAAGTCTGCCGGACTTGTCCAGGTGTGAGTTTACCGGCTCCGCGCTAAAATCACTGGCCTCGGGCCTGAGGTCAGGTGTAAATTTCAAGCCTTGTTATATAGACAAATAATGCAATAAAAATGAGACATCTCTATGAACTGGTTGCTTATTGTGGCAAGACAGAGTGCCGTAACAT
>JAUELU010000064.1:4075211-4096076 GCA_032357145.1 Evasterias troschelii | reverse complement strand
TGAAATGCTCCAATAGAAATTTACAATTTCCTCATAGGGTGCCCTTTACTGAGGAGAAAATGCCTTGGTGCCCTTTCTCTTTCTGGAACGAAGCATGCAGGCCTGACAAGGTCACCACTTTGTAAACAAGGGTAACATGGTCTATAAAACACCCCTCCAGAAATGTCACAACTTTTTAGTTTGGGCGATTTTGGTTTGTGCTGAACAGCACGTAGGCCTAGTTGATGATAGTATTGTAACAACGATCCCTTCCAAGTGTGTCGATGAGGAAGAATGAAAAAATGTTTGGTTAAGATCATTGGTTTTTCTATTGTGTATATGAAATTAGGAAATTTAAATTTAGTGTGAATCAAATAACATAGGTAGTAATAAGTGTCTATCTAGCACAAGGACACATGTATCGTTCGAATCACACTCCGATAACTTGGCCATCAGAACTCAAGTTTGATGCAGGAGACTGCTATACCACGATACAACATGACCAGATTTATGTTTGTTTTAATGTTTTTGTCTTTTTCAGACTGTTTTTCTGCCACAGGGGTACCCGGAGAGCGTCAGCGAGGACTACTTGGCTTACCAAATATGGGACACAATCCAGGTGAAGTCATGGTCGAATAGAGGCACTAATTACTAAAACAGCAAGAAACTAACAGTCAAGAAATTGGTTAAGCTATAATCGGCTCTAAATGCTTCGGCATCAAAACAATTTTCCATTGAAACATACAGATCAAAAGTAGTTATTGAAATATTGAAAATGGGAGGGTAGAATAATCCATAATACTGACACTAGGTGGCAGCAGCCTACCAGGTAGTTAATTTGTTTGTGGGAGGTGTGCACATGGTCAGAACTTTGTAAACAATGAAGATTTACTCGTTAGTTCTTTTGCCATCTAGCTCCCTCAAAAATCCCCAATTGTTTGCGATTTATTTCTATTTTAAGAAAGTAGCCTTTTGTAAAAAAATAAAAAATAAAAATTTTGTTTTGGGGGGAGATGACAATGTGTCCCTTTAACGGAATACCTTCTCCTAAACAGTTGAATGACCTTCGACATCAATACATATCATTTTCTTCAGGCGTTCTGCAGCAGTATCACAGGAACCCTAGCAACCCAAGCCATGCTGAAGGGAGTAGGAGTGGGTGATGTAACAGCAACTGCTGCAGCAGCGACCATCACATGGCTGTTGAAAGGTCTCAGCTCAAACTTGCTTATCATGGATACAGTTTGCTTAGCAGAGGAAATGGGTTTCTGCTAAAAGTCATGTGATGAATACATTATCCCGATATCTTTTTTTGCTTAGTAGCAAGTAAATCTTATAAGCAATTTTTCTGTTCAGCAGCTCCATACAATTGGATCCGTGGCCCATTTTTATAAAAGCTGTAAAAGCAGAAAATGGTGCTAAACAAATTTTCCGCACAACAAAAATTAGAAGGTAACCAATAACAAACAGTGTACATTATGTGGTGATTTTGGCTGGTAATTGGTGTCAGCTAAGCAAAATTTTTCTGTACTAAGTCATTTTGGGTGCTCAATATTCTTGAAAACTCTTATGAAGATTTCAAAAAGTTTTGCATTTTTCTTTTTCTCAAATCAGACTAATAATCATCCTACTGGAAAAAATCTGATATGATGAGAGAGGGCTGAGACCAAGGCTTCCCTGATTTTTTTAAAGTATGGTTTTAGATTTGAAAGATTTGGTTTAAAAGAACTGACAAGTACAGTGAAACTTCTTTGGTCCTTCCTGTGAATGATTAGTTTGCAATAAACTGCTGTTTGTTTTGAATATTTCAGATGGAACAGGGATGTGCGGTCGTATTGTGTTCGCATGGTATCAAGGGTAAGCCAAGATAGGAGACATTTGTAGACACTAGGTGGCAGCAGACTAATCAGATAAATCCATCGATCTATGAAATATGCGCATACTCAAAAACTATGAAACAGTGGAAATTTACCTGGTAAGTCTGCCGCCATCTAGTGTCCCCAAAAGTCTTCCATGCAGACAACATTTTAGGATCAGTTATAGGGTCAGATTGAAATGTGATAGAAAGCTCTTAACACAAAACACTTTCCCAAACTGTTTTGTCCGTCAAATTCTTACCTTTGTTCTGCTCTTGGCTTGTCAGCATAAATTGTGCGCTCTCCAACAAATAAACATGCAGATATTCCAGAGGGTGGCTTGGGTGGCAAGGGCGTAAAGTGCTTGTCTCTTACCACTGTGGCCCTGGTTCAAGTTCTGGCTAAAGCCATAATGGGAGTAGAATTGTGGGTTGGTTCTCTGCTGTACCATGAGGATTTTTCTCCCGCCGAAAAAATCTAACACTTTTGATCTCTGACTGTAAATATGGGTTCATTGGGCTGGCTCTCAAGTGTCATATAGGTGCCTTTACATGGCTGTGGCTTGACCATGTTGTAGCCACTTCCTTTGCAATTCAGCTTCTCAGATCTGCAAGTAAAGATAGTTAGCCTCCAAAATTACAAATATTATTTAGTGTCAAGTCTTTCAGGTAAAACCTCAAATTATAATAGGTCAATTGTCTAGTCTTTCAGGTCGGTCTCAAGTTGTTGTAGCTCAAGTATCAAGTTTTTTAGGGCAAGTCTCGTGTCCAGTCCCAAGTTCCAAAATAATGTGACTCAAGTCCAAGTATCCGACTCAAGTCTACAGACTGTGCATACCCAAGTAAGATGTACTACCATACCTTTGCCGGATTTGGCTTCAAGGCAGGGGTGGGAGGAGGGGGTTGATAGGCAACACGAGTTAGGTCTGAGATAAGGAAATGTGATCAAGAAAACACCTTTAAGTTCAGCGTATTTTCTATTCCTTACTACAGATCAAGTCTAGACTGTGATGCAAAGCGATGGAGGTAGGTACGGGGCATCGGCATTTTAGGATAGTTTGCGTTTTTGCTTTGCAGTGATGCTTTGTAGGTACACATTCTGAAAGTGTCTCATTTTTTAGCTTCTGTTATCCCATGCAGGTTATTTTCAGATGTTCAAAACAATACAGCCTTGTGTTCTGTACTCCAAGTCCTATTCTGTAGCCCCTGTGATCTCATGCAGGTTGTTTGCAGATAATCCGAATGATTCAGCCATGTGTTCTGTATTCTAGAGAACATCTCATTCTGTAGCCTTTGTTATCCAATGCAGGTTTTTGCTGATATTCTGAATGATACAGCTATGTGTTCTCACTGTTCTGTACTCTAGAGAATACCTCACTCTGTAGCCTCTTTTATCCAATGCAGGTTATTTGCTGATATTCTGAATGATACAGCTATGTGTTCTCACTGTTCTGTACTCTAGAGAATACCTCATTCTGTAGCCTCTGTTATCCAATGCAGGTTATTTGCTGATATTCTGAATGATACAGCCATCTGCATTGAGTTAATCTCACCATTATTCCCGTATTACTTCACTGCAATCGCCTGCGTCTCTGGACTACTCAAGGTATAATGACTACATTGAGTAGATTATTAATTTTATTATCAAGTAAAAAATCACAAGGGAAACTGACTGGGGGAACTTTAAATAATTTTGAGTTGGAAAAAATAAAAAAATAAAAGGGGTACTTGCACCAGCAACATCCGGATCAACGCGCTGGCGCTCTACCTTACCCTAATGTTGGTGGTCTCCCTATTTTGTCAATATCTTTATTTGGGGATGCCAGTCAGAAGCCATTCAACCTGTAACTGTATTGTAGCCAGGGATCACTCACTTTTATGAAACCTCCGAAGTGGCAGCAGAGGGATCACCTTAAAGAGATGCAACTTTTTATTTCAAATAGTAAAAGTTTCAAAGTTAAAACCACACAGGAAACTGACTGGGTAAGTTTTAAATCATTTGTTATAGATAACTGACTACCGGTTGTTCTCTTTTGTGATCTGTTTTGGTCAAGGCTCTTTCCTTATTATGGGAAAACAAAGTTCCATTTAAAAACTGTGCTCAAAACACATCAATTGCAATCATTGCTATGAAGCAATGACTCCATCTACCTGCTCCCCGCCCGTCAAAAAGAAAAAAAGCAACAACAAAAAGCCAATTGAATCATAGATCAATGATATTACTAAAAACAAATCAAACAGAAAGAACAGAAAACTGCCTCCATAACTTTAACAAACTTGCATCACCTAACCTTGTATACCGCTTTTATATACAGTCTATCGTTGGTGTGGCAGGCGGGGCAACGAGGGCAGCATTGACGTTACATCAGGCAAGAAGAAACAACATGGCAGACGTCAGCGCAAAAGATGGTAGTCAGGTAAGTAGAGTTCAGATTAAATGCATCATCTACATGTAGAGGTATGGTACATTATTGGTTTCAGGGCGAAGTTTTTTACATTAAATGCAGGGTTGATATAATTCAGACTTTCTTTTGAATTCTGCCTTTTTTATGTCTCCATGGTGAAAAAAAAGTAGCTGCTATTATCTCTGGATATTTTTTGTTATCACTAATCGGAAGTGAAATACAGAAAAATATAGCATTTCTGCGTCCCATACCCATTGAGGCTGAAGGCCGAGTTGGATATGGGTCTCTGGCGTGCTTTATTTTTCTGTAGTCCATGCGCGTTCTTTTGAAAACAAATCTACATTTTTGTTGATGGCGATTTTTTTTCCCCATTTTCTTCTTTTCAGGAAACCTTAGTGAACCTGGCAGCTTTAGTGGTGGGTCTTTTTGTAACTCCGATGGTTTCCGGTAATCCATTGTAAGTTAAGCCATGATCAAACCAAACTTTTTAGGGGGTTTAATGGAAGGTTTAAGATAATTCAACAACAGTTTAAGCTGCAACTTTCACAGGTCATTATTTGTGTCTAGACTAAATTAATCAACAATGACTGGCATGCCGTGGCTGAGCGGTTTAGAACATCAAACTCAATTTGCTGATAGCTGAGTCATCAGAGTGTGGGTTCAAATCCCAGTCATGACACTTATGCTCTTGGGCAATTAGACACTTGACTATGAATTCTTCTCATCACACTTCCCTTGAAGTAATGTTGCCTGAAATGCTATAGTTTTTGACTCAGAAATCATTAAAACAGATAACTTGTGAGACCAAAACTTGGAGGTTTGAAAACAGTAAAATTACAATTTTTGTTTTCCCAATTTTATTGTGACTCTGATGACCGAATGAGCATAAAGTTTTACAGGTTTGTTATATTATTTATATATTGGGTCACATAAAGTATGGATACTGGTTTTTCGGCAATTACCAGTGTTTGCTGCGTGATTTAAGGGTTTATTCGATAGCCAAATTTTCTTATCCCTTATTTCAGCAGATGGCCTTTCACAAAAATAGACAGCATTTCTTTAAAAATTTGAAATTTATGAGGTGTTTATATTTCCACAGATTGACTTGGTTCCTGTTCTTTCTCTTCACATTCTTCCATCTGTACGCAAATTACCGAGCTGTAACCTGCGTGGTGATGAACACACTCAATCAAGCTCGACTACACATCATCATGAAGGAGTACCTGACCACAGAGTTCAGACATATTCTAAGCCCCGCTGAGGCTAATGCAAGGGAGCCTGTATTAAGGAGTAAGTGTCAATGTTTGAAACCAACATTGTGGCGCGTCGTGGCCAAGCGGATTAGAGCATCGAACTCAAGCTCTTTTGTTTTTGATCAGAAGAGTGTGGGTTCGAGTCCTAGTCGTGACACTTGTGTCCTTAAGCAAGACACTTATCCATTATTACCGTGTCCATTGGATGGGACATAAAGCTGTAGGTCCAGTGTGTTGTGAATGCACGTAAAAGAACCCAGTGCACTTATCGTAAAGAGAAGGGGTTTGTCCCGGTGTTCCTGGTTTGATTGGCTGCATATTGCGCCACAGCACCTTGTAAACCATTACATAGTGCTATTTAAAGGAATAGGTCCCAAACTTCAAAACATAGCTCCGCATTCCTTGCAGGAACAAAATACTGAGCGCTTTGATACGCCCATTGGGTGTGACGAAGCGCTATATAAGAACTGAATATTATTAACGTTTAACATCTAGAATTGGAATAGACTGTGCAAGGTATCACATGTAATCATACATTGGTAAAGAACAAAACTGAAATTAATCAACAGATCAATTAGCTCAGAACACCAAAGTACCATCTGTCAATGACGCCTATGTGGGGATTCAGGTTGGCTCAGTAGTTTCTTTCCATGCCTTTCACCACAGTTTGAATCCCACATCAGACCTGGAGCCTTGAATGTGGGTTTGGTTTTCAGTCTCTACCTGATTTCCATGGGTTTTCCTCGCCAAATCTAAAACTGAAACTCTTAAACATCCTCTCTTTACAGGGCTCAACTTCACAAAGCAATAAGATTCATCTTATAAGATGAGTTGCCAGTATTACCATAGTGATTTGTATTGTGACAGTCACACTTTACTTAGCAATTACGATTGATTTCCAGTTAAGATCATTCTTAACTCCTTGTGAAATCAAGCCCAGGTCACAGTGCAATGCATTTGTGAGGGTTTCTTTGGTTCCATTGCCCACAAAGCTTGTGTAACAATTGTTTGGCTTTGCACCATGCCTCACGCACAACTCAACAATCCCAATTTCAAGGACTGGTCTACATTTTTTGTAATGGGATTTTAATTTGATTTTGGTTTGAACAAAGAAAAGTGACTTGAGCAGGATTTGAACCAATGACCTCCGGATTAACAGGGCAGCCATACAAACTGAGCTATCTAGCCCTATGTTGGCGGTCTCCCGATTTTGTCAATATCTTTATTCGGGGGGGGTGCCAGTCAGAAGGATTTTAATTTGTCTGAATTGTGGTAGCGTATCTGTGGTCATAGTTGGTCAGTGCATGGATCAGACAGTTATTTAATATTTACCAATAATTTATGTAAATATGCTTAGTTGAGTGTTACTACGTTTGTTTGCACAACTCGCAAAACGTAAAAGAATAAACACCACTGAAAGGTAGTTATTTTAATAGGCAAATCATTGCTAAGAAGCAATCAATAATGGCCTGTTTGTTTCGTTTTGCCTGTAGGGCTACCCAGACCATTGGAAGTCAACCTTGGTGTTCAATTCGGCCAGCTGTGTAAAAGGTATTGATATAGTGTGTGAGTGTATAAAACAAATGCATTAAGGCAAATTGATTTTTTCTACGCAGCCTGATTGCCAATGAATGCTTGGTTTCGTTTTACCATCATTAAACAAAAAATAAAAAATTCACATCAAATTTGTAAGCAAATTTATAAATTTGAATGTAGTTGGAGTATGAAGTTAGAAGTGTCATTAACATAAGCCTAATGTTTTGTTTTTTTCAATATTGGAACAATCTGTTTTCTAATTTTTGTGGTTTTAAGTCTCGAGAGCTATTACTTGGTTCAGTGAGTGATGGAAGGTACAAGTGCTTACAAAAAGTTCTTAGGGCCCAATTTCATAGAGCTGCTTAAGCACAATAAAAGTACGTAACCCTCCAAACAAATTCAATTTACCTAACTAAAGATTACCAGCCAAAGTCACTATCACACATGTACAACCTGTGACTGGGATCCTGCTAATTTTTGCTTAGTAAAAATGTTTTAATGAATTAGGTTTAAACACAGAAAAATTAACTACAGCAGGACTTGAACCAATGACCTCCGGACTAACGTGCCGGCGCTCTACCAACTGAGCTATTTAGCCCTAAAAGTGGCAGTCTCTCTATTTTGTCAATATCTTTGTGGGGTGGGGGGGGGGGCAGTGAGAAGCCATTGAACCTTTAACTGTCACTTGAGCCAGGGATCACAATGATTGAAAAATGAAACCAAATATTCAATGACAATCGGGCTAATTAGTAGTAAATCAATTTGCCACAATGTGTTTGATACACTCAGGAGGCGGTTAATGGAACTGGCTCAGTATAGCTCCAGGAAACACTGACCTTTCAATACCATTCAACAGGCCTTCTCAAGATAATCGTTTTGTGACTATTTATATATAATTATTAATTTGTCATTTTCGAAAATACATTGTTAGTTTTCGAATGTGAAAGCTCACAGATAAGTTCATACCAGTACCAATCCTTCAGAAAAAATAACTTGGTCTGGACTCTCTGGAGAACTGTCAAAGGTGGGACACTAGAATGTTAAGTCCCTCACAAAATCACTGCTAGTCAAATTTGATTGCTGCAATCGAATTAAGCTCTTTATGAATGTACAGAATCTGTGACAACAGACAAAACATTTTGTATTTTTCCCTAAAACAGGATCGCATAAATTGATGAGATCTCAGAGGTTTATTAAAAACTGAAAAATTGAAAATACTTGACTCTTCCAAAAACTGATTACATAACAAAGGTCTTAAAATCCCTCCCTAGGTTTCTCTAAATCTTCAAAACTTATTGATTATTTTTGTATTGACATATCTAGGTGGTCAGATATGGAACAATGCGCTTACAGCAACAACAATGAAAAGTACTGGCTTGGCCTCGATAGAGGAACAGGTATGTTTTTCATATTTCGTAGCTCAGTTCAGAATTGATAAATCAAAGGTAGGTGTGCATCGGCTGACTTCCTCATTTGGGTTTTCTCAGCTGAGCCTTTCAAAATGAAAAGCACAGTATGAAGTCTTGCAGTGCCTGGCACTTTCCTCTTTTTTTTCTCTGAGAAGCTGCAGTTGCATGTCTGCATAGGGGTGAAGTGGGGGAGGGGGATGGGGGTGCAGGGTCCACATCCAGCTTGCTTTCATTTAAACATGCTGTGTTGGATTGATTTTTAAATGCAGGGGTTGTGGGCTTCAAATACCACCTGTGTATGATGCCTGTAGATTTTTTCCCACAGAACTCCGGGGGGAGGGGGTGGGGGATTGGGGAAGCACTGAGTATACTGTTCTTATCACATCAAGGCTTAAAGGCCCTTTGTCTTGTCCTGCACAGCCATGGAGAATTTATGTAAAGGCAACTTTACCAATTCCATACCATCAAGTAATGATTGCTCACATTGTTGTCCAGGGTCCATCAACATCCTACTCCACCATGACTGCACCGGTCAAGACATCATCAAGGCTTGTTTCCAGGCTGAGATTATCATCAACACTGAGAACCAAGACACATCCACACAGTATTTTATTATAAAGGTATGTACTATGAGTTTAGATCTAAGTGATTCACACAAGCTACGATTGTCCAATAATACCACTGATCTTCACTATAGTTCTAAGTGATTCACACAAGCTACAAATGTTCAATTTTTCCTTTGCAGGGGGAGACAGTATATTGTGACGATTCCGGCAAACATTACACAGGTAAGTTTAAACAACAGTACTGGGTGCAATCATTGCTGCTGCCACACATCATTACTGCTCCTGTAAAGTCAAGAAAATTCCTCAAAGCTATTCCTTTTAAATGCAGTGAAATCTTTTGGTAATTTTCAAAGACCAGTCTCCTCACCTGGTGTGCCCCAACAAGTACATAAAATATCAAACCTGCGAAAATTTGGGCTCAATTGGTCATCGACGTTGCAAGAAAAAAGTAAAAAAAAAAACTCTCTTGTTACATAGAATTGTGTGTTTTCAGATGCCGGAAGCCTTTCTCAGGTTTAACATTTTTGGTGAAAAATTACTTCTTTCAATTGGATGATATGGACTTGATCGATCCTGAATTAATAGAGACAAAGTACTTTGGCTTTCACCCTTTTAACTGTGCTGATACATTTACATGTCCAACTGAAGTCATTTCTGGGTAACCATCCGGTACAAGACTTTATTGTTTTGTTAACGCACCAAAACAAAGGTTGAACCAAGCTATGATTATCACTTTGAATGGGAGTGTTGTAACTAACAACAATATGTCAATGCCAAAGATCCCACCTTGTTTGCAATATTCCAGATCTGAGTTTCTTGTACATCGGAAAAGGCCAGATAGATCTAAGAAGGGGTTACCTCCTGACATCTTATAAATCACTTCAAGATCTTGATATCTCGGTATGCATAGTTTTTGCACACCTGCAAACTGTTCCTGTTTTTTCCAGGACTTTCCCAATGTTTGGTTTTAAAAACACCTATTTAAACCAGGAAGTCTAGACTTTCTCAAGTCAAAGGCTAAGTTCAGCTGCTGCAGGTCTAAATGTGACCAAATTCTGGACCCTGCCTTGGGCCTCTGGGCAGCTCAACACTGGCCCCCTGTCATTGAACAATCTGCTTGCACCTCTCATCCTGCAATGCCTGCCTTTTTCAAACGTTGCTTCCCCAAGGCCATGTAATCAATTTCTTCATTGCCCCCTGGTAGCACTCTCTACCCTTGCACAGTCCTGACAATTTGTGCTTGTAAGGGCAAGGCAGTTTTTCCTCAGTAAGAGGCACATCTATGAGGGAATTTACAATTTTTACTAGAACGTTTCAAGGGGCACCAAGGCAATGACCCGTGGCATCCAGGCAATGACCAGTAGCATTGAGGCAATGGTGGCATTGTGGCAATGACCAGTGGCATTGTGGCAATGACCAGTGGCATCGTGGCAATGACCAGTGGCATTGAGGCAATGACCAGTGGCATCAAGGCAATGACCAGGGTGAACGAAGACAAATTTACTAGAACAGGATTTAAACTTGGGACCTCCGGCATGGTAATCCAGAGCAGGCATGGTTCATATACAGTTCTAGTCAATTTCTCTTTGTTCACCCATAAGTGGAGTTGTTAATATCTAATATTTGTGCAGTTACTTTCAAATCAAAACAATACTTGACTTTTATTTTTCAGCTGATGCAATATCAGGACAGGAAAACAGCTGGGAGGTGGTCAGATTGGCCGGGCTCATGGCAGATGACCTGTACCCACGATTCATCGCCCAGTTGGAGAGTGCCGGCTGGGTCATAGGTCATACTTTACTAGGGCCCAACGAGTGGAGGGCTGAGTGGAGTATGACAGGGATCCAGGAAGGGAAAGCGTTCAAGAGTCTCTGATCGTTGAAATGACCCCTGACTTCCTGTGTCTCGGAGTTAAATCCGCTAACGGAAAGTACGTTTAACTGATGTAATTATATATATGTCATATACATTCATGGAGTAACAAACCTGTGAAAGTTTGAGCTTAATTGGTCATGGGAGTGACAATAAAATAGTGAAAAACCCCATTACAGTTTTCATTGTTTTCAAATATTGGAATTTGGACTCACAAGACTGCACTGAGGTTTCTCGGGTAAAAATTCTTCAGGGGAAGTTTTTTACTATGACCATCTTCAATACCATGTAGAGTTATGTGTAAATCTGTGACCATTTGTCCTTCAATCTTTCCAATGTTATGCACACTCTCTTAAGAACAATTTGATTTGTTAATATTGACACATGCCAATGTATGATGAGCACAATATCGATGGCTCCCACTGTATATCACACGGTGGTAAGTCGGCTATCTCCTTTGGTCAATAATACATCATTTTCTAACCCACAACTATGCATTATAAATAAATACCACACGTACCATGCAGGAGCTTGATTAAATTCCTTGCATGGTTGGTCAGTGAACCACTCCGCTGTGACACAGCTACAAGCCAAAACCCAGGTTGCCCATAAAGATGGCGTCTATCTGTGCACATTGGCGGCTAAAGCTACATACGGCTATGGTTGGATAGCTGCGTCATCATGCATTGAAGTATAGGACATCCATAGCAACAGCCGTAGCTGTAGCCAAAGCCAGAAATTTTGATACGGCTTAAGTGCCGTCCAAGTTCCAAAGCCATAGGGACCTTAATTTGGATTCGAACCCACCTTGTAAAAGGAAGATGTCTTCTGTTAGACCATTGAGCTGATCCGATGACGAGAGGCTATTTTGAATCCTACAACAAGCACAGTACCATACATTTTTTAGTTTGATGTTGTGTTCCATGGGATAACGAATACACATCTTTTCCTGTTTACCAAGCTTGTAATAATAAACATTAATCATACTGGAGTCTTAGACAACGTACATATCAAGATTGTACCAATAAAGTACTTAAGGCGCTTGAGCAAAGAGAAACTTAAGACAGGTTATTTAATTTTTGTATTTATAAAAACCGAATTATGATGCACCTTATAAAGGTTTACAAGGTGCTGCAGTGCAATCAGCAGCCACTGCCAGACACATCAGGGCAAACCCCTTTTCTTGGAGATAAAAAGTGTAACTGGGTTTCTTTACATGCATTACACAATGAATGACCCCTACGGCTCACTCTATGTCCTGTCCAATGGATGAAGCAATAATGGTTAAGTGTCTTGCTTGAAGGTCATGTCACATGAGGCAATTTACTGAAAACCAGTTCCAGGCAATCTCCAATAAGAAAATTAATTCACATTTCAGTTTTGTCATAATTTTCCTGGGGATAGTGAGTTACAGCTAGAAGATTGTCTCTCAGCTGCCAAAATGTTCATTTTGCATACATTGCAGTTGGTTGCCTCCAAGTTGCCTGGAAAAATTGCCCTGTGTGATGACATGGCCTTAAGGATACGAGTGTCAAGACCGGGACTCGAACCCTCATTGATCAGAAACACCAGAGCTTGAGTCCGATGCGCCTGACCGCCTGACCGCTTGGCCATGATATGCCTGCTTTTATAATGCAATTGCCGCTGGGTTCCCTTGCAAGTTTAAAAAGCACTCAGTATACAGTAGTTTGTAATCATAAAATAATTTAATTAAGCCCGTCCCATACTTCCTGCGAATAAAAATGTGATGCAAACTTTTATGTCACAGCTCTGTTTTTGCTGGGAATGCGCAGAAGTTGTGCACAGCTCAACTCTTCAGAATTATTCATTGCGTATTTGTGACTTTAAAATTCGAATTTGCAGGAAGTATGAACCGGGCTTTACACAAATTTCTTTTTTTTCTTCATAGTTTCAAAATAGTGTTGTTCCTTTATCTGAAATCCTGTTATGTTGGTTCTACAACTTATTTTGTTTTTCTTTTCACGATGCCTTGATTGCTTGTATATTAATAACAAATTGTTTTGATAAATAAATTGACCCAGCAAAATAAACAGAGTCCTTGGTCTGAATTTTTAGACAAGATATTAACAAAGACTACTATTTGTTTAGATGGTCTTCCCAACAAGGGAACTCTCAGAAAAGCTCACACAAAGGGATATAAACGCCAAGCTGGTAACAGCCAATCTCTGTCATACACATGGTTTAACATCTATATGAATTGCACAAATAAATTGTGATTCAGTAACTAGCCGACAGTACTTATTCAAGTCATTGTGAAATCAGCGGTTAGCTTGGCTGGATTTGAACCCACAACCTTGTGATTGCAAGTCCTGCAGTCTGACCACTTAACCACAGTGACGTTGCCCGTAGTCTATCGTCCACATTTTCCGTGGTAAAAATGACCGTCCTAGCACTTTTATCTCCGTCTATAAGGTTCTATTTAGAGTAAAGTCTTACCTGTGTTCACAGAATGAATACAGTGAGGTCCAGTCACTGTTAAAGTCTCAAAATGAAGGGTATAGCAACTTTAGGGTATGCCTCACCGATGTCTAGTTGACGAACGCCATTTTATTTTATGAGCATAAACAACGCGCCGCCTTCCAAACTGCAACGTAATAAAAGAAAAGAAGAAGAAGAAGAAAAACAAAAAACCCTTAAACCGCGTCCGATATGTGGCAGAAGGTACTAAATCCCTCAATGGTCCCATACTTGAACATACTATAGTTCCTCTGGTACAGAGGTACCCCACCCCCACACCTAAAATCCCCTTAAGAATTCCTGAGATTCCAAGCACACAATGAAGACACAATAGGGTGGGGGTAAACCACGCCCCACATCGAGCACCGAATGTAGAAAGTGCGGGTTTGATTATACGGCATTTTTACCATTCTTCGTATTATAACATTCAACAGTTGATGCTATTCAATTCCAAAGTGGTACTAAACCAAGTTTCCTTTCAACCTCGTTTTGGTTCGCACAGCTCAAAACAAAGACAACTACATCGCAATGAAAATAAAACAAGCTGCGCATCAAAGAAAGCTTTAAACTAAAAACTAGACATTAGGTGTTTGTCATTAGGCCAAACACAAAGCTGTTCCTTATTGTTTAACTTTGAGTGCTTTAAAGTGAACCTGACTTTAAAATAAAAGACCCTTGGTCCCTGATAGGCCCTTATTTTGTCTAAAACTAAGTGTACCTAAAAACCTAAGACTGATCTTCAATCTGATACTGTTTATAAAACTTATTTTCAAACTTGAGCCTGAGTCTGACCCTAACTTTTACCTTCATGATTCTATAAGTGAACCATGTGCTATAGGAACCTAATTCGTACCCTCATCCCCGCAAAACCAAGACCCAACCTACATTCATCAACCCCCATCACCAGCTGGTGTTCCAATTTGCCAGGAGCTACGACCCTACAAAACAATCTCTTCATCTCATCTCACATGAAAACAAGAAACGGACCCGTCTTCCCTTACCTCCAAATATTAGTTTGGTAAAACAAGCCGACGATGTGATTAATCTGTCATTCCCATGGGCTAAACATCTGTCGGGGCACAGACCAAACCAATTTATCTATGTAGGTCTACCTTTCATTATTATTGAGAACACGGAGCTCGTACGGAGCGATAGGATGCTATCAGTACAAGGTTATAATTACCCGATGGTCTGATCTGCCGAATCTTTGATCTGATGTGGAGATCCATACCTAGCCGTATCTCGTCTACACGTCGTTATTTACTCCTTCTAGCAAATACATATTTACCCTATTTATGTCAAGAACTGTTCCTTGATCAAGAATCGGCAGGAAAAGTGCCCGTTCGACCCACAACTTATTCACTCTTCACTCGTAAATAACTACGCAAAGTTAAATAATAGACGTTACATTGCATCGGGGATTAAAGAATATTACTTGGTTTTTGCCCATACACTGAAGTGTGTAAAACTCTGTATACTCAGTACTTTGCTCGAGTGGGATTCAAACCCACGACCAAAATAATAACTTATTCTATACGAGAACAACCAATGTTTTTGTCGTCATACTGAGTTAAAAAGTGGCGGTCGGATCTACAGTGGCGTATGTACCCATCAGACAATTTCATGTGGGGGAGGGGCATGGGCTTATGGGGTCTCTTTGGTTAAGGGGGAGGGGAAGAGGGGTTAGTTTGCCCGAAATGGTTTTATCTGTAAACATAAGTACCAATTTTGAAAAATGGGTCAAAAGTCCTATTTAAATTTCTCTGTCCGACTTTCTTTTTCTTGCTGTGCCATAATTTTCCCTCTGTTTTTGCCCGAATGTTCTTGTTGTTTTTATTTCTTCTTGCATCGAACCCTTTATTATGTATTTTCCCCGATCTCAGTGGGAAGGGGAAATAGGGGTCAAGGGTTATAAACGGGCCCCTACCCCGACCACTGGTTAAGCCATTGCTACTACATCACTAATCCTGAATCATTATCACCCGTTCTAAGTTTATTTTCATCTTTGCTTTTTTTTACATTTGACCTTCTATTTATACTGTAATGGCATTGTGTTGACCTTGTTTTGACCTGAAAGGACCAGTTTGCAAATTCGATTTGTTTGTTTGTCGAGGAGTCATCATCATGAATCGAAAGCAATTTCCTCATTTGACCAAAGAGTAATCATGGCCAATCTATCAAATAATGACTTACTTATTAATAATTAATATTGTTTTAAACTCCATTTAGTGGGCTAAAACCTTTAAGGGTCTTAACAGCAGGAATCTCTCCCCTCATCTCCGGGCCGTGAAGATATGGATTCTACTTTATCATCATAATTGTCGCCAATACGTTCATTATTTTATTATCTCCTATATACGTTTTGTACTCGGTTGAAAGTCCAGTCTCAAGTGTCCAGAAATGGAAAGAACTTTATAGATAAAAAGCCTCAGTTGAAAACGCAATATGTCTCAATTTAAAATGACCTTATTTTAAGGGATACTACATTGGACTTGTGGTGAGAGGGGTGGGGTGGATAACTGGTATTCGGGAGAAATGTTTTGTTTTCTCTGAAAAACTGTCATGCAGTGAGAGAAAGCTGTCACTCAACTCTCAGGGTTGAGAAATGTCAAACTTTTATATGAATTCAGACCTTTTTAATGTTTGGTTTGAGAAAAAATCAACAAAAAACCAACATATATTACTGTTCTTCTTCTCTATAAGCTGAGAATACTGTTCACAGAAGCTCCTTGCAATCTATAACTCCTTGGGTTACCAAAAGGTGGAAATGCCACCAGTTCAACATAAGTTTAGATCGTAGTTTGACAGTTTTGTCAGCAATGGCCCTGACCTCTGAATATTAATGTACGATTTCCCCCCAAAAAGCACAATTTGAACGCGCTACTTCTCCAAAAACAATATACAGAAGAAGTGATAGCCTATGTTTGAAAATTTGAACGGTGAAAAAAAAAAAACTAGGAATTGCTATAAGAACTAACTATAACTACAATAAACTTGTGGATACAACCTTGGATAAATTTCGCCGGTGTCGGCTCTTAAAAGAACCCTTGTGGTCACGACGTTTCGAGCAGTATACTCTGCTCGTCTTCAGGAAAACGGACAAGTAGAGTATAGGCCTGCTGTTGGAAAAGTCAAAACCCGAACAACGGCTCTTCTCAGATTCAACAAAATGATTTACCCTCAAGTTCATTAATAAATACTCCTATTAATGTCCACACCATGCAGAGTAGCTTCAAACACCACCGTTTTGTAGCTTTAACTGTAGTTAAACTTGCGGATACAACTGCCCGGATACAAAACCGTTGAATACAGCACTACTGGATAGGCGATAGGTGATAACATTTTTACAGATGAGTTTTATTGTAAAAGACAGCTTGAAACAAAATGGACGTGTGTTTTGTGATCAATCAGGTTTCGTCTGTCATTGCGACCTTATAAACCAGTTCAACCCCCTCGCTCTCATTCCCTCTCTCCCTCCCTCGATAACGCACGGTTGTTATAGCTTTTATAACGTTCCTGATGGATTTCAAATTGAAGAGTGATTTTTTGATCCAGAAAGTAATTTGTGCACTCCGTGACTTCGAGGCTGGCTTTTCTTGTTTCCCTGCGGCCGCTGACATGGAGAATTTACACCGCGGACGACTGCTATGAATTCCAAACTTTGGATCCACATTTCGATAATTGGATTCTGCCGTGTATACCACCAGGCCAAACACCCTGCAGTGATTCTGGTCTCCTTGCAGAATTCTAGATTATTGGAGAAAGTGTATTCTTGCTGGAGATGTGAGGTATTTTTTAATATGCATTTCCTTCAAGTCTGAGCAGAGTTCTGCTTAAAGAACTTGTTGATTAAAATTGTGGCTTGCAGACAATAAAGGGACCATCAGTCACAAACATCATCAGACATATTGGCCTATATCACAAATATCAACGACAGCCACACATTGGCTTGCAATACATTCTTCCATTAAAACAGTATGATATTTGGCAATAAACTTGGTTCTTTAAGTTATTTGCATCTATGATGACAGTTTTTCAAACGTTTGTCTTGACCTGGACAATTTTAATGTAATGTACTTTTGTCCGAAGATTTAAAATAAATAAAACAAAATTCCCCTTTCACAATCGTTACAGAGTGAATATATTATAACTAGTTCATGGACAATTCTTCTGTACAAGTTTAGACGCGAGCAAGCCCTTTGTAGCTGTATCCGAATGTGTGAATAAGGAACTGATAGCCCATCATAGTGCAATGCTATCGGTCCGGCGGGCACACAATCCAATCGCCACGCCCTTGTTGCGTTTCCTGGACATACGAATAAGGAACTTGCCCCTTATATTCCACAGCTATTATCCTGATCCTGGCAAACATCCAATTGCCACGCCCTTGCCTATACACACTGTCTCAACCTCGTCCTCAAACTGGTTCAAACTTCGACCAAACCCCCGTTCTTCAAAATCCAACTGTATCTTTACGGTTGATTCTGTTGAACTGGACGACTGAACTGGCGGAATTATTGCTTTTCTTGGGACCTGGGATACCACATACTTTTATCATGCTAACAATATCTTGGTCAAGTCCCCAGTCTACAATAGTAATAATGCATTATGATTCAGATCTATACCCCAAAATGGACCAGATTGTTTGCCCTTCCAGCCTCGGTTTGGTTACCCCGATTTAAATGGGAGAAACACAACATGGATGCCCATGAAGAAAGGTCTATAATCCAATCTGAGTGTTGAGTGTTGATGAAAGATTGTGTTGAGTTGGAAAGATTCGTGGTAAATCACTCAAATGAAGTGCAGTGTTAATGCATGCGAATGGTGAACCAGGATCTGTCTAATTAACCTCGTGGAAATGAATTTTTAATAAGTAACTGGTTTCCTGTCATAAGTCTGTATGCTAAATGAGCCTTATGAGACCAGCCCAGGGGCCCAATTTCATAAAGCTGCTTAAGCACAACAGAATAATGGCTACCAGAATAAGGTTATCAGCCAAACCACCATGTCATATGTAGCTTACAATTTGTGACTGGTATCCTGCTTATTTCTATTTAGCAATATTTTCTGTTGAAGCAGCTACGACCCTGGTCATATTGGGACCAATTTCATAGAGCTGTTTAAAGGCCGAGAAATAGTTAATTTAGTGTGGTTTCCATTTCATATCGCTGCCAACCGTAAGCACGGGGAAAAGCATGCTAACACCCCGGCGCTTACTCAAGTTGTAAGCGAATGAATGACGTAATAACGTAAATACACGGTGAACAAGCAAACTGGACACCTACTTTTCTTGTTAACGTATGAGACACACTTGTGCTTCATAAGCAAATCGTTCTGCTAAAACTAAGCACGAAAATGTGCTCACCCCGTCAAGCAGTGCTATGAAATTGACACCAGGTATAGTTACGTGTAAACGGTATAATGCTACTCTCTCTATGATATCTCGTTTCAGCCGTGATCGATGGGAGAGTTGAAGCTTCAGTGCAACGACGGAATCTCAGCGTCATGGCTACGCTGGTATTGTGCAACACCTCTAATGGAGCCGCATTTTATAGAGACAGGCTACCCTCCATTTTAACAATTTCCAAGTTTGCTATTGGCGTTAAAAATCCATCTGCGTCATTACTGTCAGTTGTTTTCGCCCCTTTCTCTACAGCATGACACTTAAAAACAGCGAGTTGATAATTTGGGGTTCAGCTTCGTGAAAGAAAAGTCAAGGGTAGTAATTATTACCCAAAGTCTGGACTTTAGGTCAACGGAGTCTCCATGGCGCGCTTTAATACCGATCGACTTTAAAGGCGCCATTTTGATTTCCGGATGCATAATTTGATCATAGAGTACAGTGACAAAACCATCGTGCAAATCGACACTGGGGTTTACGTTAATAATAATAATACGAGAAATTTATATAGCGCATAATGCAGAAGCCTCTATGCGCAACACAAATCAAAAACAATGAAATTAACTTATTTTAAAAAGCAAGTTAAACAACAATATATGCAAACAAATGAGGTTTTTAAAAGTCCCTTGAATATCTGAAGAGAGCCAGCTTGGCGAATATGAAGAGGCAAGTCATTCCATAAGGAAGGTGCAATGATTACAATGATGTTGAAGGCTCTTTGACCAAAACATTTAGTGGAAAAAGTAGTTTGCGTGAGTAGGGATTGGCCAGCAGACCGGAGAGGACGAACAGGAATATATATTATGGAGAAGATCAGATATATAGCCAGGAGATAAGCCATGAAGAGCTTTGAAAGTGAGAAGATTTAACTTATATACGATACGCAGTGTGATCGGGAGCCAGTGGAGTTCTTGTAAGATGGGAGTAATATGTTGGGAACGAGGTGTGCGAGAGAGGCACGTTCTCTCACATTCAATTCATTGATACTTCTCTTCTCAAAATATAACGTATGTACAGATATACAGATTATTAAATTGAAGTAAAATAATAAGCACAGTGTATGGAGGGGAAAGAGTAAATATGTGTTTACCACAACAAAGGAGAGTATGAGGCCAAAGGCTTGTAGGAGACAGCCTAGACAGACAAACTACAAACCTGGAGACAAGGCAAACCCATTACGCAAAAGAAAAGAAAAGAAAAAAAAACTCAAAAACACCTATTTTAACAGATTGGGTTGCATTGAGAGGAAATCTACCTATTAAAGACTGGTGACTTCCATTGTCAATTTTGAATTATATTTTAGATCCATAATTGGGAACAGCCTGGTTTGCTCCCTTTTTAATTAAGTTGCACACATCAAAGTTAAAATGAAATCGAAGCACTTTACCCATGGTTTCTCACCTCAGGCATAGCTTTTTTAAAAATGCAATTGAAATATCTAATTGAAAACGTGAGAACAAAAAGACATACCCTTTCATGCATGCTGCTCTTCACTCGAGACTTTGATTCATCCAAGACTTGTCCTAATAGTTACTTTTTAGAGTGTGATTTCGCCAAATGGCCGCATAATGTGGACCTCTTTGGCTCTTTTGTTCTCAGGTCCACACTTCGTATGTAGCTTTAAAACACCCATACACGCCGGTGGGGTCTTTTTACAAATTAATGGTATATATTAGTCGTCTCAATGACACGCCATATTATGCAAAAACCAATGACATCACCACTTCTTTTTAAGCTACCAATAAGGTGATATCAGCCCCAAATTCACTTCATCTCTCGAGCTCGTCATGATTGTTTTAGCAAACACTCCAGACCCGTCACTGACTTTACGGGGAGCGCATGGCCCCACAGGCAGCGTTCCAGAGAGGGGAAGCTTGTGTGTGTGGAAACGCACTGTGGCCATAGCTTCAGCCCGGATACTCCAAGATTAAAGTTTGATAAATGAGAAAGGAACAAATATCCGGATCTCGGGTTTCATCGATCAGGAGTCATTAATCGACAAGCTGCAGTTTTTCCCCGGCTGTTCAGGTGTCGGGGTTGGGGGTTGGGGGGGGGGGGGGGGGGCGTCGACGTTACGTCAGCCAATGTTCACAAGCTCACCCCATTAAAGG
>JAUELU010000064.1:4029524-4046230 GCA_032357145.1 Evasterias troschelii | reverse complement strand
TGCATTTTATAACAAACGGTTACAAACGCTTTTTATAGACCAACTCGTCCGATCCAAGGCAACGTGTCCCTTTAAGCGGTATTTAAAAGCATCCGTCTCGTAGACTAACATTAGACCGTGTCAAAATTATCGGCTACGGCTACGGATTGTCGCCTCATCATGTATTGAAGTATAGGGCGTCCTTAGCAACATCCTTAGCAACCAGTCGTAGCCGTAGGTAGCCGCCAATTCAGACACGGCCATATACTACTCTTCATTTTGCATTCATTATAATAATACAAACTGTGTGTTTTTTTGCAACATAATTAGGTGGCTCATCTTCATTACCTGGATTGGCACTGGTGCCATCCATATTTATCAGTTATTACACAAAGCCCATAGGAAGAGAGCACCGTGACGGGATCCGGATGCTAAAGTAGCGTTGCGTCTCGCTCAGAGCACACTGAGCTCCATAGGATTTACGCATCAATGAGAGGGAGAGGGAATGTCCATGCAATCACTTAAGTATCTTAATAGCCACTTCGAATAATTGAGTTTTTGTTCTAAAGGTTTACGTACTAGGAAGATTTATATCCTAAGCTCGATCCGATGATCAAGTGTTCTCATTTAAAGTAGTGTTTATGAAAATTTCATTGATGGTTGAATGCAATGGTTACCAGTCCGGGATAGAATGCTTGCTATAGAATGGAGGTGACATAACTCTAGTCGTATTTCCTGGATTTAGCCTGCCGGATTCTTGAATGACGACACCCCTACCGGGTCCGGCACCACCGCCTGCTGAATCCAAATTCAAGTCAATCGTCTCTTCGGAGATGACTCCCGCCTCCTGCTGTCCCGCGCTCGGGACATCCGTGGAGTTGATGAGAATCCGCGGCGATGAGGCACGGGGGTTGTGGGCCTTGAGCGGCGGTAAGGAGTCCCCATGAGGTTCCTTTAGGTGTCCCGGTAAGGGATGGTTGGAGGGTTTGGGTTCCCGGGAAGAGAAGGTGGGTGTGCTGCTGGTAATCCTAATGGCCACCATCTCCTGATTGAGAGAATCCAGAGAGGATGATCCAGCGGAGTCTTGGTTCTCTAAATTCTCATCAGATAGGGAACACCTCCCTCGCTCGTTCGGAACCAAACATGAAGCCAGCTTCTGGAACCTTGGATCCATAGAGCACTTTTCAATTCCCGCACCTGTTAAGTTTCCCTCGGATTTGGAGGGCCTCAGACCACTTTGTGATGCTGTTAGGTAACTCACTCCCTGGGCTTTGACGAGTTCACCCGGGGAGCGAGCGCGTCTTGCTGGGGTAAGTCCCCTCTCCCACGGTCGCTGCTTCGTCGGGGTAGAGCACGACGAAGGTGGTGGGGTAGGGACCGAGAAACGACTCACGTCCGGGTTGGAGTGTTGTCTCATGTCACCCTTACACGCGTAGAAGGTTATGGCTGGGTTGCCGTGGCTGCCCTGCGAGATCCCAGCAGGACCAGGAAGATTTGATATCGACCGTGATCGGCGGTGTAGAACGGCTGGGCTAAGTCCGGGCCCGGCCGACATCACGCGGAGTCCCGTTTTGTCCTTATCAGAGTCGGGTATAGTAAGGTTATCACTGCTTGACGTAGGGGTACGTGCGGGTGTTGCACTGAAACAAGTTTTTCTCTTACCAATTGGCGAGTTCGGTGTACTTCGGACCCGACGGATATTCCTGGGGCTGCTCTCAGGCGTGGTGATTGGCGGTAGGAGCCGGTTGCCGCCACCGGCACCACCTCCCTTCCTTCCCACGGCCGAATCATCAAACACCCGGTGCTTGCGAATGTCCTTGCACATCTGCCGCATCGCTTTCTCTTCCCTCTCCCTCATCTTCATATGAGCTTTGGATTCTCGGTCAATACGGTCCAATTTCAGAGCCAGTTTGCGATCACCCACGCCCGCTTTCTCGAGGACTACGTCCTCCTTGTTCACAGGTTGTTTAGTAAGGCAGGCAGTTTTCATGGCAGCTGCGTCGAGTGTTGGGCCACGGGAGACGAGTGCGGCGGCTACACCGGGGGATGAAATTCTCAGCTGGCGGTGGCTCTGCTGCGCTGTATTGGATTTAAGTGGCATAACTTATGAGAGCAGTATCGGGTTATAATCGCTCTGTTCATCAATGCGCACAGATCACATAATGGGATGTTTGCTACACGAGTCGAAGCACAATGTGTACAGTATTATGTGGTGTCCCCTTCACATCACCGCGTGTCCGTCATCATCTCGCATGCCCTTCACACCGCGTCAATACTGACTGTGACTCTGACACGTCGTGCGGTTCTCCATGAATGGCCTCACTGCTTATCGGTGTAATCACATCTCACAGCCGTCTCCGTATCGGCGCACCGTCGTCTCCGAGCCCTTTCTCATCTGTCCTAGCTCCTCACAGATTACCCGTCTCCCCTGGCACTTCAAGACTGCCCGTGCTATCCGGCTCCTCACGCAGTACACACTTCTCTCTGTGATCAACATACATTACCCCCGATTCAACCTTTCATCAGTGACAGAGAGAGACTGAGTCCCGGGTACACCATCCCACAGAGTGGCAGCGCTTGATCTACAAAATCTCGCAACTGCTGGTAAACTGTTGATACTGAATACAAACACACCGACCACTTTACACATTATAATAATCATCCTTTCGTGTGTGTGTGATCACTATATCCACTATCATGGTCAAATCTCGTACGACCCCATGTAAATTATTAAAACGCGTTTTGTTTTGCGCGGGAACACTCCGATCGACACCGGCATATCGATTAGAGTACCTCTACACATTTTTACAACTGATTTTGTAGACTTGCATTGTGCCAAGCTTGCCGTTTCATAATGAATAAGCTTGCATACATGGCCCAGGTACGTGAGACTACGTTCATTGGAGTATTGTTGCGCATGTCCAGGCGATGCTTTTTTCCTTCGGTCCATTGCGGCTGAAATATTCACGCATCCCGGCTGCTATGGTTTCCTATGCCCCCTGTAACCTCGACCCTATTCTTCCTCTGTCTGCATACCCATGTAGCCTTTTAAAAACAAGTTTGTAGTTTATTGGCAAGGCAGAATGTACGCTTCACCGGAGTAATCAAATCTGAATTGTAAACAGTCATAATTCCGACTGTAAAAACACCTATAATATATTGTTACAGCGCTGTCGGTGTCTCTTTGAAAATAAAAGGGGCAGTCTCAAAAATATTTCAAAGGAACTTTCAAATAAATAAGTAACAAGAAAGTTAATCAAAAGCTCGAAAATGAACGCAGTCTTCTGCGATTTCTAAAGAATCATATTTTTGAGAACACCGTAACCTAAGGATTCCACAACTGACGAATCTTATCAGGAAATATACAAAGATACAGAAAAAACACATTCAAGCCAAAAGATAGTTTTTCGCCGTTGATGGTGGATTAATATCGGAAAGGTGTAAACAGTTTGTTACATCTGTGTAGTGCTACGTATAATTGCTTCAAATTCGTTGTTTTTAAAGTTCTGCTAAATCTTTAAATTTTGACAACCGAGAATGAAATAAGTTGACAATTTTGTTTTCCATGACAAAATTTGTAAAACTAATGTAATAAGTTTTAAAGTAATAAACCACCGACTCATAAAATAAAAAGGTCAAAAGCTGATTTGGCGGGTGTGATAAACTTCACAAATTGGATTACAAGCAACTATGCTTGAAAATCATTGTCATAATATTCGCTTATTTTAGTAGGCTTTGATCGACTGTACAATTAATTGAAGCAGTTGGGCATAAATTACTGCTGCATGTCCACTTTCAATGGCTCCTGCTGATAGCGACAGGTAGAACGAATGTTAAACATTACTAACACGATCAAGCCAGAGTCCTTCGCTGTTTTGTTATTTGCCGAAGTCCTTGCCTCGTATTGACCCAAGATACCTGCGTGCGTGAATATCCTCGGCTCCCTGGTTGTACATGTACTTTGTGCAAATAATGATTCCGTTTTGGAATTACATTAAAAATTGCGTTGGCCAGCACTGCTCGTAGAGGGCGTCCTGAACTCGTAGCACTACACGTAGAGGGCGTCCTGAACTCTTAATGGGTTGATTTGACCATGGTTAACCGTTGAAATGAACTCATTTTACCGAGTGGTTTTAACTAAGATTTAAAAAAGAATGATTTGAATCTGCAAGCTTCTTTTTGAACATCTGCGTCGCATGCAGCAAAGGAACTTGCATAACGAGTGTTGAAGAACAACAAAAATATGTCGACACGTATCCTACAAAAATAAAGACTGTCGAACATTTTTAGTATACATTTTAACAGCATTCGCTTTTACTAATTATTGTTAGTTAGTAAACATAATGTAAAAATACAACCTTTAGTAGGCATACCATTCACTCGATAGACTACAAACAAAGCACAATAATTGTCCTTCGAAGTTCCATGAAATACCAAGGCCCGTAGTCTATGTATAACTCATTGTGTCGTTGACCTCCAAACACCGCAAACATTGAGGACACCCGCACACAAAGCACAACGACACTGTAAATAGAACGTCGACCGCATGGTTCTTCGTCAACAGCAAGCAGGGGAGGCAGCACTGGCTTCAATACACACAGAGTGTACTGTACATGTACATGTACACCGACATTACCATAGAGAAAGGATGCCATAAATTAATAGACAGAACCACGCTGCTGCACAACCAGTCTTATTGAGCCTGTAATAACAGTACACCACGTGTTGCCAGGCGCACATAATATTCAACGCTTCTAAGGCCTGTCTTATTTGTGTCAGGGATTATTAGCGTCCATCTTCTGTTACTTCTTGAAACAGCACACCCGTGAAGGTGAGTCGAAGCATAGAGCAAGCATAGAGCAAGGAATCTGTTCCCTGCTCTATGGTCGAAGGTAATGACAGTTTAGTCTGTACTGTTGGGTTATGGCATTTACACATCTCAACGTCTGTTATAAATTATTTTACAGTATTTTTTTGTATACTCACAGTCCTACGGCTATAGTTCAGAATCATGAGTATCACGTGCTCGAAGGACGGGTCAAACGTTTTTTGTATTTTAAAGCACAACGGACCTTATTATTGGTAATTTTTAGTATATGAGCTTTTTAAAAGCTATTTTTCGACTTACACGCAGACTTTTGTTCATTTTTACATTTACGTCAGATCTTGCAGTAAATGAACAAGAGCTCTGAATACTGAGCTTGTTTAAAGGGAGAGTTATATTTGGTAATTAGTCAAAAAATTAATGATCATAAAAAGTTACTTGGTAATTATGAGCACTAGAGAGCTGTTGACATAATAAAACATTGTTAGAAACGACACCCTTTGAAGTTATGTAGTTTTATAGAAAGATTGGTAATTTTCACCCATTTAGAGTCTGAAAAGGCTTCAGGCGTAGCATAAAGCCTTTCTCTGACATCGCAAAGCACGCAACAAAGTGCCTTTCTTTCATATTTTCTTTCAACTTCGATGACCAATTGAGCCCAATCATCACAGGTTTGTTGTTTTATGCATATTATGTTGAATGCACCAAGTGCGAATACTGGTGTTTGACAATTACCAAAACTACACACTTCCCGTTAACTTTAAGAAAATGCAAACGGGAGAACATGTCTTGGGGGTAACTATTTTACATAGCAACACAATTTGTAACAGTAAAATGCCACATTTCTTCTGTCAGGAGCCATGATATTACTTACAAGGCGAAAAGCTTCAATTACTGGCACAAACAAACAGACTATAGCGACTCGATATTCCTGTCTACAATTCCTTGAACCTTGAACATTAGTTGGCTGGCTATTATATTAAAACACAATGGATTTCCATTGAACCAGCATGCATGATACTTTAAAGCTGTAGCGGTTTGGCGGTATCCCCCGCAAAACCCCATTTAACAATAATTAATATTATTATATGTTTCTGGTAATGAAACTAAGAATGTCTCAGTCACTCACAAGCCCTGAGGAAACCTGTAGGGTGTTTGCGATGTAAACCACAAACAACCCATGCCATATAGAGCAATTGGCTCCACGACGCCCATGGGACCTCCACGGTTATTGTGTTGGGTGCACTACCAATTCTAGTACATGACCTACAGATTAATGTCCCATCCGAAGGACAAAGCAATTATGATAAAGTATGTTGTTCAAGGATACAATTTGACACGACTGGGACTCGAACCCACACTCTGCTGCGGATAACTTAGAAGAAGAAGAAAAACCCGAAACAAAGCTTGAGTCTGGTGACACGACACACCACATGACTTCGATTGCCACTCGTAATAAACTCCCATTTATTATTACCGCAGCTGTGTAAATCTGCACTTCTAGTCAATTCAGCTGCAGACTGGAAAACGATCACTATGCAAATAGTTCCCCCCGGGAAAAAAAAAAACAATTACAATCGAACTTTGATATTCTCTCCGTGAATATCTGGTCCTGGTAATGTCGAGTTACATAATTGTTCACAAAACCTGTTTGCTGAGTAAATTTGTATACACATTACATGTATCTAGTCCCATCTTGAAAGGAAACACACGAAATGGGGAATTCATGTTAGGTTAACTTGCTGTAGTAAGTTTTTAAAACGTGTCTCATGGTTGTCTCGCCTCTGCCATTTAGGCATTATACGTGGTTACTGTCTGGAAATAATTCTTGCATTATGTACCCGGTGTTATGAACATGTACATGGTCGCTTGATTACACTTGATAGTGTCAGACCATAGAGCAAGGACAGACCAAAGAGCAGGGACACTAAATACCACTGTAGCCTTCCTTCACCGGTGTCTACGTGTGATATCAGGTGCTGGTTGTTTCCAGTTCTTTTACTCGGAAGGTATAATTGATTTAATGTTGTTTGAAGCCTGCGTCCCCCCCCCCCACCATTTCTCAAACTAGCCAGAATATTTGATAAAGTATTATAAAATACAGCACGAAGATCTAACAGTCATTGCATCTGGAAGTGCATCTTTAAGCTTTTTGCGACCTGCACAGCGTAAACTTTAACCCATTAGCGTGTCCGGAAAGACCGTCATCAGTGATCACAATCACTGTAAAGCACCCCAGTCTGAGACTGTTAGTGTTAATACGTTAATACTGTCAGTGTTATACACGAGGGATGCTCGGGCGGTGTTAGCAAAAATATATGTTAATCTAAATGACTTAACTACCTCATAGAACAGTAGTCTGGTTTAATGTCTGCAAGGTGTAAAATTGTTTCTGCTGTCTTAATTCTGATTTAAAAACCTTTCGTGTATTCAAAATGTTGGTACCCGTTAGAGTGCATGTACATGTACGTGCAAATCCAAGGTTTCCCCCAAACAATCCAAGTACCCGCGAAACAATTGCAACAATTGACAGAGCTTTTATAGCTGCTGCACCCAGGTTATGGAACTCCCTTCCCCATTCAATCAAAATGTCAGCCAATCAAAGTTTGTTTTAAAAAAAATTGAAAACCTACCTAATGTCTGATTTCCTTAGTTAAGTTGTAGTGTATTTCATAATCTGATGTAAATGTTTTCGCTCTCTGTACTTGTTCATATACTTTTGTATGTTTAATGTATCTATACCCTGTTAGGCACCTTGAGCATCCCTTGGGGTGGATATGTGCGCATTATACATGTTGTTATTATTATTATTATTATTATTATTAACTTTCTCCGTCGGTTTCCCGCTTGGACCAATTTCAAAGAGCTGAAGCAGAAAACACTGTTGCTTTAAATTGTCTGCTAAAAAGCAAAAAATGTAAACAGGATACCCGTTGCATTTGGTACGTGTGTGAGATAGTATTTTGGCTGGTAATGTTATACTCGGGTAAGCATCATTTTGGTGGTCTATAGCTACTATTTGAGAGCCCTGCTTGATGTATAATGTCGGGCAGGGCTTATAATATAGGCAAACAGAATGGAAATGCCAACGAGCTTAGCTAACGCTCAAGACGTAAACAGCGTGGCTGGCTTATTTTGACCTTGACCTCAGTCACTAAGGCAACACTTTTGGCATTTGGCAGGTTCGGCAAGAAGACCATTAGGTACTGAAACTAGTCTTGACAATCGAGACTGGCTTGAGACTACGGTGTCCCGGAACTCACATTGTAAGATGAAGTACTTTGTTATCATCGTCGTTGTGCTGGGTAAGTTGTACAAGTTTTGGTGTGTGTTATTTTTAACAATTAGTTTGGGTGAACAAAGAGAAATTGACTGCTGAGCGGGACTTGAACTTGTGACATCCGGAATAACGTGCCGGACCTCTCCTGAGCTATCTAGCCATGTTGGCGGTCTCCGTATCTTTGTAAAGGGGTGCCAGTTAATTTGTTGACATAATGTGGCGACCTGCTCCAAACATGAGTAGATGAGTCGCAAACTTTGAAGGATTTTTACAAAGTTGAAGTTTAGCTCAATGAATAAAGCTTCAGTTATCCTTGCGTCCCAAAGCTTTTCTTCTAGAAATAAATTCAAGAACACCCCGGAGTCGTCGAACACGTAGAAACCCATTTATGATTCTGTTTGAACCCTTTCAGAGTTGCCGTCTGCTGTAGCTTAGTTCTGTTCACTTTTTCCCACGAAGGTTCTGTTTACAAACTGTTATGTGCGAGTGTTTATACCCCAAGCAAGACCAACAAACAACGACCGAACAAACTTCAACATGAGTGGATATTTGTGATATAAGAAAAAGGGGAAGCTTTACAAACCTGTATCTAATATTCAAACTTTTTTTGAGCTACAAAACAGAAAAGCTTCGGTGTAGTTCAAGCCGTCACACTTGCCACAAGACGACTAAGTCATTAAAACCTTGACAAGCGTCGAATTAGACTTGGATTCAATTATTCATGCTCCTATTTTAGTCAGCTGTAAATAGACACATATCAATATCGATGAAGGCTAGAGTTGCAAGTTGCAATGTCCAGACGAGAAACAGCTGTTCATCTTTGGGGAACATCTCGCGTTTGACAATAGCGTTAATGTTTAACTTCGAAGCTGAATTACACCCCAGAAAGGTGACATTCGGAGCGACCTTCAAAATGTATAGAGACTATGAAATTTATGAAACTGCTTTACGCCATAGCAGTACTTAATTATTTGCAAAAGGCAGGGTGGGTTCCATTATCGCGGTACTTCCTCGATCAGAATACATGATGTTTACCATCATTTGTGAATTGTCCAGTTTGTAATTGTTGCTGAAGAATAACTCTTCAGTTTGACATAAGATGGGAAGAAAGTTATTGGTTTACCGACGACCTGGTTGAAAATTGCCAATAGGGGAGTAATGGCAACGCAATGTCCTAATTGAGAAACCGTGCAATGCTCTTTATACAGCTTGACTTAAATTTACAATTCAGTAATTTTGGTTTGCTAATCTTGTTGTTTTGTTAAAAATTGTGTGTATTTTTATTCCTTTTTAAGTTTGCCCTGAATCTTTAAGGATAGTTCTCAGTACAAACTCATTAAAATGTTGTCGTGTATGTATTTGTGTTTTCTTTAGTCGGGATTATGATGACCTTGTTGGTTGGGATCCCTAAATCTCCAAGGATAATCCCACCGGCTAATCCGGATGACCGAGAGCGTCTTGCAGAAGGTGTAGTCAAAAAAGTTCTAATTGTTGGTGAGTCACTTTCATGGTAAAAAAAATATAAACAAAATTTTCGCAAATTATTATAACTTGAGAGAGTGAAGACTTTGGGTTCGGATCGCTTTAAAGGCAAATTGTGATCACGGAGAGATATGGGGCCGTCAATTTGAGGCAAGTACAAGTAGAATTTGAAATTTGCAGGGTGTAAATACAGTCTAGAAGTGGTTTACGGTAACACCTTTGTACAATCTTGAAAATTCTCTCTTAAGAGTTGTGAAAGGTTCTGAAAGGAACTGATGGTGTAACAACATCTCGACGTTTCGATCTGATCATCTTCAATAGAGAAATTGAATCGTTATTATAACCATGCAGATGCGTATAGAACTATCATAATTCATCGTGTGTATGAGTGAGGTATAATAAGCTGAAGAAAATAAACCCAGTCAGACGACGATCACCACGACAATGAGAATGTCAATGACAATGGCAGTGACAACTATAGTGAAATAATTATTCCACTTTACAGCCTTCCTCGATAAGCCATGCACAAACATTATAGGCATACTGTAGAACACACAAGACAAATACAACAGCTGTATTACATGACAAATACAATATTGAAACCTTGCGATGGTTCTAAACTGGTACCTGTATTAATTTTCATCATTTTAAACACCATTTTAAATTTACCATTTCTTAGGGGGTGGTTTGGCCGGCATGTCTGCAGCTTTGGAGTTAGCTGAGCGCGGGTACCAGGTTACCATTCGTGAAGCAGACACAGCTCTAGGTGGCGTCTACATGCAGACAAAACCAGTGCGCAAACTCGGACGGACTTTCATGGTCGATGGCGGAATGCAAGGTGATGTAAATGAAGCAATAATTGAACGAACTGTTCACGTAAAAGAAAAACAGGATGGCAGAGAATTTACTTGAACAACCTTCATCCGGTCCCGTACGTCCAAACACGGACTGGTTTTCTTAGGCACTGGTACTTCAGTGTTGATTTCACTAATTGGACCTTTGCTGGAAACCATGCAGGGTGCCACCGACGGCAGGAAAAACACGAGTTCAAAAATTGAACGGGGGCGGCTACTTTAAATCAAGCTTCAACAAAATATCCTCGTGAGGCCAGATTGAAAAATCGTTGTCAAGAAGTTAGAGAATCGGAAAACCTTCTTTGCATCAGCTCTGTTTCTCATGGTGTTGTCAAAGTAGTTAACGTTTTTTCATTTCCACAATTCTTAAAAAACCAACAGCCTGGTTCCATAATTTTCACAACGCACGAGAAATCATTGTCCGCCTGGGCGTTGAAGAGAACTTCCGGCGATGGGAGGTCCATGACCTGGTGTATAAGAACTACCAGCCGGAGAGAATGTACAGCCACGGGATATTCCCGCTCAATCTTGCAGGTATAGTCCATTGTTTCTCCCCCTCGGTATCTCTTTGCAGTTTTTATTGGACAAAGGAAGCTTTCCGTACTGTGTTACCCCTAAGGGTCCTGACAAAATACAATAAAACACAAGATACATTTTTGTGAATACAATTTAAAAGTGAGGGTATGGTGTAAAGTCAATAATGTATTTTTCTGTTTTCTGGTACTACTTTTAACAAAATGTACAGTGTGCTGAGATAATAATTATGTGGTGCACTTGAAACAAGAAATGATTGATTGATTGAATAAGGCATACAGCTGTCAATCGTCTCCCAGAATAAAACTTGAGTTGTTTTGTTTCGAAAATAACGAACAGAAACATGAGTGTTTTAGTGATTTATAGTTTGGACAATAATTGTTTTCGGAACCGTCACCAATTTCCAAAACTGTCTAATTATGCGTTGAAGAGCGGGACTAGAGAGCGGGACCTGAACATGCGACCCCCGAGATTAACGTGCCAGCGCTCCACCAACAGAGCTATCTAGCCCTTTGTTGGCAGTCTCCATATTTTGTCAATCTTTGACTGGGGGTGCCAGTCAGAAGCATTCAACATGTAACTGCGGTATAGCCAGGGATCACATCCAAGTTTACGATACACCCAGTGAAGCGGCTGAGTAGGATCACCTCATAAGGGGATGCGACCTTTTTTATTTATTAATAGCGATAAATGTTACTCTGCACAAATCAATCAAACACCTTTTCAATAAAAGTAAAAAAGGCACTTTAAACAAAAAGTCTATAAGCGGAATATGTCGTTACGTTTATAAGAAAACAATTTCCCCAGATAATTTCACTGAGCGCCTCTTGTTTCTTGTAACCAACTGTGGTGTCTCTGTCTTTATGTTTAAGGTCTCATCTACCGCAGTCCCAACCTCAACATCCTTGAGATCCTTCTCTGGCTGCGCTGCGCCTGGGACTTCATCAACTACAATCACGACACCAACTTCAAGAGGTGGGACGCCATCACATTCGGTGAGGAATTCGGAGTGTTATTCATGAAAGGCTATACCCACAACCCCAACCCTAACCCCTGTACATAATTAAATCGACGATGTCGCACTGTCCACCGATTAAAAGTTCTTCAGAACTTGGGAAGAACCAGCCCATATTGCATCGAAATCTCATGTCTTGTGATG
This sequence comes from Evasterias troschelii, assembly GCA_032357145.1. Taxonomy (NCBI): domain Eukaryota; kingdom Metazoa; phylum Echinodermata; class Asteroidea; order Forcipulatida; family Asteriidae; genus Evasterias; species Evasterias troschelii. Next base: position 4,034,117 of record JAUELU010000064.1, on the reverse strand, counting down.
GAGAGCTTGTATAAAGGGCATGTCAAACTGGACAAATGTTCAGGCAGCTTGAAGGCAACCAACTGTACTGTATGCATAAGGAAGAGTTCAGACGCACAGGGGCCATTCTTCTAGCTGAACTCACTCTCGCAAAGAAAATAGTGAGAAAACCGAAATGTGAATGGATTTTCTTATTGCCTGGAATTGGTTGCTTGTAAATATTGCCTTATGTTACTTGTCCTTAAGCCTTTTACAGTGTGTCAGCTGGGAAGGTTATTGTCAGTCCCCTTTTAAAGAAAAGGTGACTTATAGGCTCGCTTCCAATATGATTTTCTTTTTCAACCTAAGACGGATAATAAGATTTGAAGCCACATGGTGTTGATAATCATCCTCCTCCTCCAACGACAACAATTTCCATTTTCTTTTGTTACTAACATGTCATTCTCTATTTCCCTGTGCTCATAATGTGGTGATTTCATCTCTGCATCTCTTGTTCTGTCTTCCTCTTCCCCTCCTGCCTGCCTTTGGTTGTAACTCTGTAAGTCTCTTGGTCCATCTGTTGTCTTGTCTCCTTGCTATTATTGCAAGGGTATGGTGTTGATCGTAAAAATTAAACTAGTTTTACGGGAGGTCACAGGAGGAAAGCTAACGAAACAATTGAGTTCTCATTTTGATCTTCGGAAACACAGACGAGTACATGGACATGTTTGATATCCACCGTGGCTTCTACGACATCGTGTTGGAGCCAGGGATGAAGGCCAGTTACCAGGACAAGGCAATGTTAAGTGCCGCTGAGATGTTTCAATTCTCGCACATGTTTTACGTCAGCAACCCTCAGGTAAATAACCACACCCTATCAGGATAGAGTATCAAGGTTTAGGCTCAAGTCACTTAAAACGCACCCATCCATTGGATATTGTTTCATATTTATTGAATTCATTTCAAACTGCCCCAAAGTACTTAAAATACAAAGCCATAATGGACTTACTCCACCTTTACATCACCGATCTCATACCACTTCAGTCATCTTCTCGCAACTTACGGTCTTCAAATAAACTTCTTCTCGGCGTTCCTAAATGGAAACTCAATTTATATGGCCACCGTGCATTTTCCAGTTTGGCACCAATGTTATGGAACGACCTCCATATAATTTATATATACGTCAAATTGTCCTCAAATGTCAATATTTTCAAAAAGAGACTCGGAACTCATTTGTTTTTTTTAAGGCATTTACTATGTAATTTATATGAGTTTTTTGTCAAACCTCCTTTGATCATAATGTTGTTATTGATCATAGCGCTATATAAATTGTTTTGATTGATTGATTGATTGATTGATTGATTGATGAGACTTCCTGTGGCTTAAAATTCAACAACTCAATGCTGCTTTGACAATAATTGCTTTAATACATAGGCCTACATCGGTGAAGGGCGAACAACTGAATAAAATGTTTTTCATTTATTGCTGATGCCATAACTTCATCAGACTTACTCTCAAGTAAAACTAAACCACAACACATTATTTCCCTTTTGCTAAACTTTCATGTCACGTTGTGAACCTCTCTCATCAATTCTTCGCTCTTTCTCCCTCCTGTTCCACTTCTTTTCTCCTTTTCCCCAGGCCGATTACCGCGACTTGGCCAAGATGAACCAAGCCGCGGCCATCGTGACTCCCTGGGCAGATCGTCTAAAATCTCTTGGTGTCAGGTGAGGCAATCAATAACTAATAATCCCGCCATTGTCGAACAGCCTGAAACAAATAGGTCGAAACAACTTATAACCTATAGGAGATCAAAGGAGCTTGGTCCAAGCCGTTAAGCTTTACAAATTTATTGTCAAGGGACAAACTAGCGGGGTACCAGTTGAAACAAAGTAATAAACACATTTTGGCTGGTACACCGTTTCTGCTAAGCAAAGGTGTCAAGCAATCTTTTGAGCTTACTGTTGGTCGCTACATGTTTTAAGACACTTTTATGGTTATATGAAAAAACTAAAACCACTCACAAGTGACTAGCACTGTGACCCCCTAGCCTGAAGGTTTCTGTGTAAAGAAAAGATGCTCAGAAAACGTATGTTTTAGAAGTGGGATGAAAACCCCAAGTAGGGAAAACCCCACCCAATCAGGTAGGGACTGAAAACCCAATCCGGGATTTGAACCGGATCGCAGAGGCAGGGACTTGAAACCACTGAACCAGTCTGAATATCGTTGGCAAGTTTGTCCTTTCCACCACCCCGCAAAGCTTCAGCGTTTCAGTAGAGCTCTCTCTATCTGTTTTCTTTAACTCAGAATTGAACTGGAGACCTCTGTAGGAAGCCTCGTCTTCGATAAGCACGGAAGAATCGTCACCGACTCCGAGCATCCTTCGGAGCGGTTTGATCACGTGGTGCTAGCCTCCGGTCTGGGCAGTACCAAGACGATCTTCCAAAACTCACTCCAGAAGCTGATGAAGCCAGAGGATAAAATCACCCGAGGCCGTCTGGAGAAGGTACTTGAGAACCACCTCACCAAGTTACCCCTGGCGCCACCGTTCAAGATCCTCACTATTTGGTTCGACAAACAACTTGAAGGGAGCTACAACCCAGACGTCGTGCAAACCCCGAGCTTCCCGCCAATCACGTTCATTGCCCAGTATCACATGCTCAAGGAAGACTACGCTCTCTGGGCCAATCAAAGCGGCGGGTCTGTCTTCATGTTCCACATGTTTGCCTGGCAACAGGGAGAGGTACCCGATGATAAAATCTGGAACTTTATAGCGCCCTCAGTCAGGGAAATTTTCCCGGAGATTTTCGAGAAGGGCTTTAAAGTCCTCGCGTACCACGTGGGAGGGTCGGACAAATATCCCTCGTATGCAAAAGGTCTAGAGAAATACCGACCGACTGTTAAATTCCCCAATGAATACGGCTTCCCGAATCTAGCAGTTGCAGGCAACTGGCTCCACACGGACTACCCTACTGCCTTAATAGAACGGCCCGTATCTACGGGGCGTGAAGCAGCCAATCAGATTCTACTCTCAGATCACGTGAGGCAAGCTACTCTAGTTGTGACGCACTCTCACGGTCCAGGATATTTTCAATATGTATAACTTTTGTTTAAACAACATTATGTTCATGTTCTTCTGTGGTAGGCTACTTCAAAAACTCCTCCAGACTTAAATAAGTTTGTTTGGACACCAAGTTTTAGTTTTGTCTGTATTTCCGCACTTCTAATGTATTGGAAAAGCATTGCCGAGGTTTCAATTCTCCTGAAATGTTACATGTTGTATTATTTTAATATTCATTTTTATTTTAAGAATATCTTTCATCATTTCGCAATCTCTTCACGACCAACAGAAGGTGCAGTCTTTCTTTGCTCAATCACATGACATCATACCGGGCGTTATTTCTGGCAAATGAAAATTCAATAACTAAAAAATTATGCATACAATTCCGCTAGTGAATCAGTAGTTGAGTAGTGATGAAGAAAGCCCGCCGTTTATATAAAATTACACAAAGCGCTTCGTGTGTGATGAGATTAACATTTTGAAGGAGGTCATCGGTCAAGTTGAACTCATGATCATGAAAACTGATCCCAGAATGATTCTCTCGACAGGAGTTGTCTGGTCAGTCTGATATATACAGAATAGATTAGCCGAGATTTAGAGTGTCAGCTCATACCTGTAGGAAATTGTGAATTTTGATAATTTTATATGTAATGCATGCCCGAGTTGTCGTTTCAATAGTTTTTTTTATTAGTGATGTTTGAAGCTTTGCATGATGTGAATAAGACACTCGATAAACTTACCGGTCAGAATTGACCCGATCCGATCCTATGATGGGGCTTGACCCAGTTCGGGGTATGTATGACCCGGAACTTGTCTCAAAATGACACAGAAAAGGATTAAAATGACGCAGAATCAGAGTTAAAATCAATTTTGTTTACCACTTTCAGAGTCAGCTTGAACTGGAAAATGGGTCGGGCCCCTTTTTTAGAGTGAACTGAGGAGTAACTAAAACTATGAGGATAGAGTTGAGGGCACTTTTAAAAAATGTGTCAATCTCTTTGGGGAGGAGTGTTGGCTCTGAGACGACGAGCCATTGAGGCAGAAGATTCTGTCTCCCACCCCACCCTGCCCATCCCCGGAGATTCTGCCACCCATACGGCGAATTGTGTACAAATTGACACAACTCCATTCAGCCCACGTTAATTTACTGTATGGGGGACACACACCTGAGGACAAGCGTAACCTTTCGAGCGTAAGAAATGTAGGGACCTGAAATTGTTATGCCTAAGTTAAAAAAACAAACAAACAAACAAACATTAACAACAGTGACAACTTGTGACCAATAAACACACGACATTGCACTCATTATTATGTGTCCATCAGTTTGTTAGATTTGTGTAAAGTTCACAGTCTTTATGTAAAGGAGAAGAATCTAGTCGTAGAGAATAAAGTAGAATCTAATCGTGGAGTTTGATGCCTCCGTGAGCAGACATGTTTAATAATGTGCGTGACTACGGAGCATTTTAAAAGAACACTTTTCGAGCAGCAAGAATAGTGTGCATTTATAGGTGTGCCTAGCCTTGACCTTGTACAACGCAGATCAGAACGCACCTCCGCACAAAATGTGCGTTATT
>JAUELU010000064.1:3904715-3923921 GCA_032357145.1 Evasterias troschelii | reverse complement strand
TCTGAAAGCACACAACTTTGGGTGACAATGGTGTTTTTTCTTTCATTATTATCTCGCAACTTCGACGACCAATTGAGTTCAAATTTTCACAGGTTCGTTATTTTATGCATATATTGGGATACACCAAGTGAGAGGACTGGTCTTTGACAATTACCAATAGTGTCCAGAGTCTTTAAGACTAAACTCAAATAGTTTAGGTTTTAACAATTAAAAGTTTACTAGAAATGGATTTGAACCAAGGCTCTGGATTAACATGCCGGCATTCTACCAACTGAGCTATCTAGCCCCTGTGGTTTACTACTTGATGATTGAGCTTGGACACCAATTAAAAGAAAATGAGATCTACTTTCTGAAGATACATTTATAGAATTTATTAACTTCTAGAAAACATTTTGATTCAGTCACCCAGTCAGGTCTTATTGGACTGGATCAAAAACTTTTGATTTTCAAATAGGGTTCAAAGTCTAATATGTGATTGCATAATCCAAAATGATAATATCAAGGAATAAACATTAAGGGAAGCTGACAAGGCAATTATTTAGGGTTGAAGGAAATTAACCACAGTGGGTTTGAAAAATGGAAACTTTTGTGCACTCCCTGGTTATATGGCAATTACAGGTTGTGTGGATTGACAAAATAGGGAGAGCCCCAACATTAGGCCAAACCGATTTCTTTTAGAAAATGCAGCACAAGCTTTTGTGTTTGAAATGCGATTTTCTAATAGAAATTAATAAGAGAAGATATTTCATTAGTGGATTTTACTCGAATGGACGCCTGATAATTCCTGTACTTTTTGATTATTCAAGATTTAAATAAGTAATTCATAATAAATTCAATTTCAAAATGTTGTTGAAATGTCCCTGCTTTTTTCGATCTTGCAAAGTATATGGCACAAATCAAAATATCAAACAGGCTCAGAAGGCAGTCCTGTGATTTTAACCCACATAAAATACACTTTAATTTGTTTTCAAGTAAACAAAACTAAATTTACAATTACCCCTCCTTACAACTTTTTATACTTTTGAACTATTCAAAATGCAATTTTCTAATGGAAAATGACAAGGGGGGAATTTCAGGTGGGTTTTACTGAAAACTGATGATTCACACACTTTTTGAAATATTTAAGATTTCATTAAATACTTCATAATAAAATAAATCAAAACATTTGTTAAAATCTCGCTAAACAAAATTAATGAATAGGTTTGGCACATATTAACAGGCTTTTTGTATGCTGCCCCAATTAATTTGGTGTACAACATCAAATCAAGGATATTCTTTGTTAGTCAAAAAACAACCCAGAATCCTTTTATCAAAGAGACCTTGTCAATGATAGACCCGCTTTAACACATACAAGAGGTAAAAACAGAGGTAAAAACAAAGTATTAAAATTGGCAAACTGTGTATGCTTTGTAGTTTAAAAACATCACATCAATTTAAGGCCTGCTATGGTAAAAGGTGAAAATTAGAAAAGTAAATTGACACGTTGTAATTGGAAAGCTTACTTAATTTATTAAGTTTAACAACAATATTGAACCTTCCTGAGAAAATTTTCCATCTGAAATGCATTCTTCTTTATTAAAGGGACACATTGCCTTGGATCTGACGATTGGACGAGTTGGTCTATAAAAAGCGTTTGTAACCGGTTGTTATAAAATGCATATGGTTAGAAAGATGTTGTAAAAGTTGAATACAATGATCTACATGAACACAACTGTGCCTCGAAATTGCGTGGTTTTCCTTTTACATCGTCAACTAACACGGTCGGCCATTAATGGGAGTAAAAATTTTGTCTCCCATAAATGGCCGACCGTGTAAGTTTGCAAAGTAAAAAGAAAACCACGCAATTTCGAGGCATATTTGTGTGGATTATTGTATTCTACTTTTAAAACATCTTTCTAACCATATGCATTTTATAACAAATGGTTACAAATGCTTTTTATAGACCAACTCGTCCAATCCAAGGCAACGTATCCCTTTAAGAACTGTGTAAAAATCTAATTTTGCTTTACGTTTGCTCTGCAAGGCCATTGGCCTGCAATGACATCATGTTACTGGGGTAGAAACCCATACATAGGGGTTAACATTAAAAGAAGGCGACAGTACGATAGAATGTCAGCACATGAATAAAATCAAGTGTCACTGTTACACATTTCTTGACAACGTACACACGTTTCACTAATTTAAAAATTAGTGAAACGTGTGTACGTTGTCAAGAAATGTGTAACAGTGACACTAGAGGTAGTTTTTTGTACAGATATTTCTTTAAAAAAAGTTGCAAGTTAATAAAATAATCACATTTTCATGACTCTTGAAAACATAATGGTTTTAACTTTTTAATTTAAACAAAAATATGATCTCTATCTTCATGTATAAAACAATCAAAGGTAGTGGTAAAACTAATTTTATAAATATTTTTTTTAAAACCCTGCATTAGCTTTTGTAGCAACAACTACTTCATCAGATGCAATGAAGAGGGCAATCTAAAAAGTCTTGTACACAATGTAAGAAATAGACTGGCAGTAGTACTCTCTCCTGTAGAGAGACCAAGTGCGCCCTCAGTGTCCATGTGTATGTGTACAGAAGCTTTGGTAGTTTTCTCTTTTCTGTTTGGCTTTCAGCAGGGAGAGCACATGCATACAATTGCTTTCAGGGAGTTCTCTCAATTCTGTAGGCTTTTGGCCACGCTCCTAATGTTTATCATCTGGGATGGATAGTCAGATAAAGATTGTATTTTTGTGGAAGACGATTCATCATTGTGGTTGTATCGTATACTACTGGCAGTGTATGGCCTGCTAGTCATATGTTGACCTTTGACCTTCACATTGTAAACTATTCTGTTGTGCTACACTATAGTACTATTGTTAGTGTGTACTATTAATACACATTTTTTTGCGAGTGTTAAATCAAGTTCAGGAGATGTATTTTGTACATCTAGACGCTGTCATCCTGATATCTCTGCTGTGAATACTAATAAGCTTTTAGAAGTGGACCATTCCTCCTTCCTCACTCCCCATACGGCGGGGACATCTCACTACAGAATCTAGACCTCTGTGATGTTTTGTGGGGCTAGAGTGTCAAGTAATCTGAATGTATGGCAGGATGCTACCGAGTCTTGCATTGATCTTCAATTTTGCTAGTTTATCAGCTCTGGTGGGTCCGATGTTTACTATTGCAATAGGTTTCTTCTGGTCCTTGGCTGCCAATGCAAAGCGATACCCAGAGTAAACCTGTTACAGAAAATAAAAGAAAAACAAAGAAAACAGCCACTGTCAGATACTTATAATAGCGGCTTCTTGTATAGTGCTCAAATCCGTCACTCAGTGACCCTCATAACCCTCGAAGATCATTTATTTCATTCCTTAAACCATCTCAGCTCCATTGGGAGTATACAGCCTGTGCTGCCAAACATGTAGTAAAGTGCATTCAGCTAAACCAATCACAAGAACAATCTCTGCCCTCACAGTCACAGGTACCCATGTCCCCAGGGTGAAGAACATCAAGTGTCTTGCTCAAGGACACAAGTGTCATGACTGGGATTTTGATCCACACTCTGATGACTTACATTATAGCCAACAAAACTTCAATGAATTTCGGCAAGGACCACTTTCATATGAATTGATAGTTCTGAAGAATCAGTGATCTAAATATTTAAAAAAGACAGGTCAAGTTCTTCCACCTTGTAGGAGCCTGTCAAATTGTGTTCATCTTCATTTAAATAATGCAAATATAAAGGAGGACAGAGATTGTCTCAAAACTTGTGTGAAATATATTTATTATGTTATTTGTTATTTAAAAAACAAACTTTGATTTGAAAAAACAATGCTGCATTTCATTACATTTCTTTGGGATGTTGTGCTCAGATTAGATAAATGCATATTGGGGTGAGAGTGATATTGTGAACAAACAAAAACAAACAATGTATAAACAATATACGGTTTACGAGGATGGAGATACTGAAACAGTATCTCCACTGCAATTGTTGTCGTTGTTGTTTTGTTTGTTTGTTGTTGTTTTTATTTTTTTTTTGAGGGGGGAAGGGAGATTTATTCTGCTTCCATACCTTCACAAAGAGAAAGTTTCAAGTCCCAAATGTTTTTGAAAGTTACACAACATTTAACTTAATAGCTGTTGCGGACAAATAGAGGTCTGAGCTCAATCTCCAAGGCAGGTTAAAATGTCACCTATCACTGACCTCAAGGGACGAGCCAGCAACCAGCAACGCATCAGCTTCTCTCAACCGGCTATGGACAAACTCAACGGTAACTCTGGGTACATTGTCACCAAAGAATACAAGATCTGGTTTAAGGACTCCTTGACAGTCCTTGCAGGATGGGACACTGAATTCTTTTACGACTTCATCTGATAAGATAACATCTCCGTCCGGTGCAATTGCCTTAGTGAAATCAGAAAAAGAAAAGTGTTGTGTTTTGAATTACATTAACAGGAAAATCAATTAATCAATCAATACCCTATGATCATTAAACCTATAAAATACAAGCTTAGGCTGTATAAAAAGTTTGCAGACATTTTAGGCTAATCAAGCACAATTTTTTAACCTGGGCTCACTTAACAGTTTGTCTGCTTAGCAAAATTAAGCAGGACACCAGTCACAGATGGCACATGTGGAATGACATTTAAGCTGGTAACCTTAGTTTGTTTAGCATTATTTTGTTGCCCTTTGAATTTAATTTTTGTAGATCTACGAAATTAGGCCCTGTTTGGGCCTCAAGGATTTGGAAAAGGGGCAGGGGTGGACGGAAAATACCAAAACTAAAAAAAGTATTCCTAAAATCCTACAAACAATGTATTCATGAAAACAACCTTATTTAAATTTTGTTGACATTGGTTTACTATCTTCACTTGCTACTATTAATCGTTAGAATTTTCAGACTTCCTTAACTTGCAATTATCCCACTCAAATCCCTGATGATCCCTGACCAGAGATTGTGGACTGCCTGGGTTGTGTTCCATTGTGATCACTGCAACTGTTTTTACCTTAGCCCCACTTGTGTGGCCAACCCAGCTGAATCATTGGCCACACAAGTGTGGCTATTTTTACCTGTGAATCTATTGAAAAACCAGGGTTCATTTCAATCATGCGCTCTTGCAACTCATCTCTTGTAGTTTGTCCACCACAAGATAAGCATACGATGCGTGCTGAGCACCCATGCAATTCAGTTACTCTCTCACTGTTTGCTTTGCTGTGAAGGGAGTCGACATTCTGCGTCACAAGCCAATGGACTTTACCAGCCTTCTCCCACTCTGCAAGAGTTTTGTGAGCAGCGTTGGGGCGAGTTGAACAAAACTTTGGCCAGCCCACAAAGTTCCTTGCCCAGTACCGCTTTCTTCTGTCTGCAAACTTTAAGAAGTCTGTATACTGAATGGGTCTAGAATTGCTTCTAGCATACAATCCTACACCCTCCGAACGATAATCAGGAATACCAGATTCTGTGGATAAACCCGCTCCTGTCAGCACAAATAATTTCTTAGAGGCAGAAACAAAGTCCTGCAGTTTTTCCACCACGTCTCGGTCCACCGGTCGGCTCTCTGGGACAAACAAAATTGCTCTGTCGGTGACACTGACAGTGTCATCCTGTGTGTTGACCTTGTTTTCGGCAGTTTTCAACTGAGTTGAAAAGTGTTCGGCAGTTTTGGTCGTGAATTTGTTGCTAACAGATCGTGTAGGTTGAATATGAACTGGTAATTGTTCTAGATATGAGCAGTTTGATGAAACAAACAATCTTAATTTGTAGAAAAGTGAGTGGGAAAGAGCCATTTCTGGTTTTGACGACTAGTTCTACTTCTCAACTCCACACAGCCTTCTCACACTCGCCTGCAAATGTTTACGTCTTACATAACAAGGGTATTTAAATAGGCTTTTATAAGTCTATAAAAAACAATATCAATAGTAGTACTTATTATATTAATATTAGCTCGTAATAATCATAAATAAATAATAAAGTAGAATATATATATATTTTTGTCACTTATTAAGACTGTTTGCAGTAAAATTTGTATTAAATGTTACACTCATAAAATGTAGTTACAGAAAGAGCTTGTGTAATTTGTAACGACTTATTTGGTTGGCTGTAAACCACTTATAAGTATACTATTGACCAATCACTGAACTGCTTACTTGTCATCTTATAATCAGCCAAATCTGTGCGTCTTTGGATGCATATCATGTAGTCTGAACTTGTGTTCAGTGTTTGTCATCTGTTTTATGTGACTAAAACTTCAAGTTGTTCCGTTATTCCACACCTTTTTAAACACCTTCCCAATGAGTAGCTATATGCGAGCAACTTGGGGTTTTCCATCGATTTACCGAACCATATTTCATACGTGCTGTAAAGACGTTCCCGTTCGTTTTTACAGCTGTGCTTCGCATTACTTGTTGTCGTCTGCTTGTGATCAAAGAGGTTGGATTGGTTGTTTTGGATCAGCTACATCTTCAAACTTGCTCAAATTAAAGAACCCTTTCTGGCACAGGACAAAAACTCAATATTTCAGGACTTGTTGTGTTTTATCCAAAACAATGAATTTGTCAGACGTGCTCAGAGGGCTTGAGAAGTTTGCGCCGACTTCACTTGCCGAAGGCTGGGACAATGTTGGGCTGCTTGTCGAGCCCACACCGCCTCATCAAGTCCAGACAGTGTTCTTGACCAATGACTTGACTGAAGAAGTCTTATCGGAGGCGATCAAGGAGAGAGCTGATTTCATCTTATCATATCATCCTCCTATATTCAGCGCCTTGAAAAGACTAACGATGGCCAGCACAAAGGAAAGAATAATCGTCAAGGCTATTGAAAAGAGAATTGCTGTCTTTTCACCGCACACATGTTATGATGCTGTTCAAGGGGGTGTAAATGATTGGCTAGCTGAAGGTTTAGGTAATTGCATTTTGGTACACAGGAGAAGTTATTTGAGTCCGGCCACCACCTTTTCAACCATTTATAATCAAAAACAGCATTTGTTTGACCTAAGATTATGTTTTTGTTGTTAAAGTGAAAAATGTGGCAGTTGGATTCTGCACCTTTATGGTATCATAGCCCACCTCGTTGGGCTGTTATGACTCTCTTTTAAATTAACATCGGTCGTATCATTATAGTCGCCATTGTATTTTTGTAATGGTAACTATGATAAGAGTTTTAAGACCGAAGTTAAAAGAGAGCCATAACACAGCCCAACAAGGTGGGCTACATACTCCTAGGATGTTCGATCCGCTATCATTTCGAGTCCACGTGTGGGATGATAGTGGATTGAACCTCATAGTTCTAGGAGTAGGAGTAGGCTACGTGTTGGTAAAGTGACAACATTTTGAAACTGATCTGCTCAAGTTAGTGCTTGGGGCATATTTTTTAAACCATTCCGGGTAAGTTTTAAAATTGCGTTGTGGGTTTCTATTTGCACTCAACATACAGTACTTATTTGAACAACCATTTTTTTGAATGGGGTATGGATTTGACAATGATCATATTACATCGCACATTATTCTAAAGTCTCTTTCTTATTGCTATCTTTAGCAGTATCAGTGTACGTGGTTCAGATTAAACAGTACACGAGCCATGGGGTTTCCACATACCAGTTTGTACAAAAAGAAAAAACCATGCACCCAATGCTACATGTAGCCTTGTTATAAGGTATGGTGCTTTGTGGCAGTCTGTGGTACCACGTACCACGTAGAAGGGTTTTAAAAACCCTATTTAATAATATATGTTTATTTTGCATCAAGGATAAATGGGATTAACTTTTCATCAGAGGTTAACCCTCCTCTAGATACACTTTTTCCAATAACTGTACTTTCTCCTCCATTCTTTAACTGTGTGCATTGATTTTATAATCTAATTAAAACAATTTGAGTGGATTAAACATTTTAATCCTAAAAACATATACTTCATTAATTATTGTTTTTGTTTTATGCTTATTTAAATGCCCCTTTTATACCATCTCTGAGCAGGTCCTGGCAAGGTTGAGCCACTGAAGTCTTCAACAACCTCTTCTGGTGGATCGACCCACAAGCTTGAATACCAAGAGAAAACATCAGCTCCAGTTTTACTTCCACCAGACCTTTTTACATCCGGAGTGAAGAAAAACCAAATTGAAAATGGGTAAAAGCAATGATTGAAACAAATGATAGAGTTCAGAATGGACCTCATAGGTTTAAATGCATTGTTGTCATCTCGCTGCAATCTTAGAGGTAAAACTATGATGAAACAATAGAAAGGCTCATCTATGTACACGTGGCACCTATGATGGGCAAATGGGGCAATCTTTTTTCCCTTTTTTTGATGTCCCGAGTTCCAAGTCTCGCTCTAGTAAAATTTTCTTTGTGTAAACCAACATTATTTAAATAAATTACCAAATCAGTTAGTTTGGAGTTGATTACCTTATAATACAATTTAAATACAAAACAGGTGTTCTGTAAGCAATCAAATACAGTCTTTGTATTCACTATTTTTACTAAAATTATGTTGATAAACATTGATCAAACTTGTGTGACACTTTTTTTGTTTTACTCTCTTCTTCCCTTTTCTCTAATTTGTATAGGGTGCTTCAGTGCACAGTAAACTGCAGAGAGAAAGGACTGGTTTCATTCATGAAAGCTGTGGAGGATCTACCAGAGATCAAGAAATCTATTCAGATTACAAAACTTGAAAAGGTGTGTATTGAATCTATGTGATAAACATTGATTGACAATTTGTGAAAAAAATAAATAAATAGATAGGCCTAAACAATTAATTCACATCTATTGAATCTATTTTCCAAAAATTAGTTAGTGGCCTGAGTTTCGACCATAGCAGAGTCTTTTTCTCGAAGGTTAAATGACAAAACATATATACAAATGTGTAACAAGAGCAGTCAAGTCGTATCTATTTTGCATAACATAAAATAATCACTATCAACTTGCGTGGAGTGTTGTGGGTGGCAGAGCTGTCTAGTGCATCTGACTCGAGTTCTGATGGCTGAATCATTGGAATATGGGTATAACTCCTAGTCATGGCACTTGTGTCCTTAAGCAGGGCACTTACTTCTCTTAACCCAAGTGTATAAAAATGAACCTGTGTGGGTTTTGTGTTGAAATAATCCCTTGGCGCTTATATCAGCAGCTTTGCTCACAGGGAGTTAAGAAAGATTGCTGGTGAGGAATGGTCTAAGTATGCCTGATGAACAGGGATAATAGTGTTGTTAAATGCCTTGGTCTAGCTACTAGGATATGTTGTTCTATGTAAGAACCGCACAGTGTTGTTTTTGGTTGTTGATTGTAAAGTAATATATTTTTGTTCTTGTGGTTAGGAAAGACACTTCTGGTGATTAAAACACTTTGTATTGTTTGGACTATCTTACATAGGCCTGGAAGTGCTATCCAAATTGTTGAAATGCTGACATAATGGCACTTTCAGAGCTTTGCACTATCTAGATAAAGCATATAGCTTTTGTGGTATGCTTTTTCTCTTGTTAAATGTTAGTATTTTTATTTTAATTAATTGAGATTCAGCAGTTCATTATCATTACTGTTATATATTTCTGGTAATGAAACCAAGGATGCCTCATAAGTAAACTTAATCACTGTATAGCTTGAAAGCCCAAAGAAACAAGGGTGTTTGCAATGCACCAGAAACACCAGGGTTTTTAACCCCTGCTTTTCCATGATAAGTGTTTATGGTTCTTTTACTTGCACTATCAGTCCTAGTACACGGGACCTACGACTTAATGACGCATCCAAAGGACAAAGCAAGTATGGTAAAGTATCAATGACTAGGACTCAAACCCACACTCTGCTGATCGGAAACACCAGAGCTTGTGTGTGATGCTCTTAAGGCTTGGCCTTGACACGCCACGTAACAGTACTTTCATTAAGAAATTGTCTCCTGTTGGATCCTTTACTACTTCTGTTCTAATTGGTTTCGTTCTAGCCACCAATACCAGGCGCTGGTAGTGGTAGAATCTGCAAACTGGACAATCCAATGTCTATAGCAAAGATGGTAGAGCTTGTCAAGACTCATCTGAAGCTGAAGCATGTTCAGCTGGCTCTAGGAAGCAACAAGTCAAAAGGTAAGACTCTTTTTTTTAAAAATGAGATACCACCTAACATAACAAGGCTGGATGGCCACTTCAAGGTAAGGGCTACAATTAACTGATTTGGGCTGTTCATCCAAATCAACTTTCACCAGGGGCACATTGCTACCTACTCCTGGGGCTGAAACATGGTTACCTACTTCACAGTCCATAAGGATGTAGGCATAAGTATCATCCACTAGGAGCCTGGCTGGTAGAGCAGAAGGCACAACTTTCCCAACTTTTTATGAACCACTATGGTTAAGTGCCTTGCTCAATGGTACAAGTGTCAAGACTGGGATTCGAGCACCCACTCTGCTGCTGACAGCACCAGAGCTTAAGTCAGGTGAACTAGACCACCCGGCCAAGACATGCCTCTGTTTATTAACCCTCCTTCTCCTAGTTGTAAAATTTGTCAGCGAGTACCAACCGTTTGAAACTATTTACTGCATGGGTTGTGTGTGGTGGCACAGCTATGTACATAATCAACAGAGTACTGTGTGTCTGTGTGCATGTATGAACTTAACACATTGTATCATAGTATTGTTGCATGCTGGCATAGTTCATCTATCATTCAAAACGACAATGGATGATTTTGACTGATCAGGCAGTAAAGGAAAGTTCAGCTCCAAGTTGCTCATTTTAACGACAAATGAAATTATTTAGAGGGTAGGATAGCTACTTTAGGTTCAGTTTGGTATCATTGGTTCATCACTGTTTTCCAATGAATTTTATGAATGCATACATGCAGACTCTCTTCTTGTGATACTGCTGCTCCCGCAAGACATCTGCTGGGGTAGTAGTCTGGAAAGCAGTCCCATGAGAACAGTTTAGTCAAGTGAGAGCCATTGTGCTACCACCGTGACAAACATTTAATGATTTATTTCACAAGTCTGCTGAGAAACTAGTAGGATAAATGTAGCAAGAAGAAGCTGTCCTTATAATTATAATTTTTTTTAAATGTATTCTGATTTTGCTGAACATTTCTCATTGTTTTCTTACGACACAGAATCTGAAGTGCAGAGTGTAGCCATTTGTGCTGGTTCAGGGGCCAGTGTCTTGTCGGGAGTCCCAGCCGATGCGTACCTGACAGGGGAGATGTCACATCATGACATCTTGGCCGCTGTTGCCACGGGAACGAGTGTCATCGTGTGCAACCATAGCAACACAGAGCGGGGATACCTACCCGTACTGAAATCAAAGCTGGACGTGATATTTGAGGGAAGACTGAATATTGTTGTTTCAAAGATTGATGCAGATCCTTTGACTGTTGTTTAAAACACAGCTTGTTTCAAATAATGAGCAGAATTTGTTGGGTGGTTGATAGGTTTTTTTCTGGACCTGAACTTATTGCAGGCGTAAAGTTTACACACCTCAAGGAAAGCAATTTATACAATCCCAACATGGAAGCAGATGGCTATGGAATATTTCATCAACTTTTGATGTGGAGGAAGGCACCAATCTTAAGATTTGTTCAGCATTTAATTTGTTAATTGACATTATGGTACAAAATGTTACTCTTCTAAAAAATAACAAAGTACAGTATTATATTAATACCTTTATGTGTATCACAAATTGTCTCCGTTTTAGGCAGAGTATGTGTGCAAGTTGACACAATTTGTTTTGGCTCTATGGCAATTTATAGCTTGTTGCTAATCTGGTATAGTTTGCCATACACTATGTCACATAGTATTGACATGTTTGTCCATTGCTGACATAGAGGGTGTATACAGCTGGTGTGGCGGGAGATTCTATCCATCCATACGACGAATTGTGTAGAAACTTTGTCTGATAACCCTCTATTGAATCAACTTCCTTAATCCCATGTTCATTAACCATACTGGGGACACACAAAGCAGGGGACAAAATCCCCCACAACACCTGCCACCAGTGAAGATCAAGCATGGCATTCCCGTAGTGATTGTACTATGTATCATTCATGACTATATCCATTACGGCATTTGAATTCAGTCTTTAGTGAGGAATAACCATTTTGCATGTAATGTCTGCTTTAATAAAAACGTCGAGTGCAAAGTAATAACCCAAGCAAGTTTTAAACTTCAGCAGGTGTCAACTTTGCGTACATTTTGGGGCTTTTTTTTTGAAAATTGTTATATCATGACAGCTAAAACTAATAATGTTGTTAGTTGATTTGCATTATTTTTTTAGGGCTGAGTTTATCAACAAAGCAAGTCAATCTGTTTGTGATGTAAGACTCTTCCATGATGCCCAGTTTTGTAGATTTTTCATTTGTTAAAATGAAGCTTCACCACTATAATGTTTATGAAGGCTGTTTGTCAGACATAGTAATTGTTTTTGCAAGAACTCAAAGCATTTTCTGTAAATTTTCTTCTCAATTACTGGCTCGAATGTTTAAATAAAATAACATTTTTATCAAAGAGTGTTGTACTGTAGCTCTTTCTTTCTTTCATTTGAGCCACAATGTAATAGCTAAAGAGGAAAGACAAAAAACAACCATATAAATGGTTTATTTATAACAAAGTAATGAACCCATTTTGATAAAATTAGTTTTAACTATTGAATTTTTGTGTGGCAAACGGCATAATATAGTTACACATTTGCCTATAACATTAAATGTCTTAATAATGATGATTCTTCAAGAATCCTTCGGAGTATATTAATTGTTTTAAAAAAATATAAAAGAGGAAAATTGCAGGGAAAAGTAAAGGGCGCCACCTTTTGAAACAATGCATAGAGGCACTGACGGCTATGACCGACGGAAGCCTACACTACTAAAGACTACAGTGCCATGCCCACACGCGAACCCCGACCGCGAACAGCCGGAAGAAAACAAATAAAAACTCGTTTACTCCATTCATTCACATAATTTTATTTGGGGGGTACGGTTACTTCCCGAATTTAGCAGTAGTTTCAAGTCTGTTGAGTAACCACTTAAATGGGTAGAGGAATAAGTGTAATATTGTTTTTCATGATATCAAAAGATTAATAAAAATTTATGTTATTAATCAAGCTGGAAAAAAAAAAAACGAAATGAAAACAAAATATTTTTTACCACTGTATAGGAAACATACATTTATCTTGAAGCTCTGGTCACGTGACCCACCTGTTTCTGAAGTAAACGACTTGGCCTGGTACCATCTAAAATTCTGCACTGTTTATTAAATATATCGTGTAGTGTAAAAGGGGACTAGACCCCAAAATGTTGTGCGGTTTTGACACCAATGTAATTTGAGTGCGTGACTAAAACACGAAACCTCTCAAGAATTTCGTTTTTATCAATCAATTATTACTTGAGCCGCACTGAGAAATAAGTTTGACTAACGCACGTGGCATCAGTTAAAAAAGAGGACACGGAACAGAGATTGAAGATGGATGACTTGGGTAAGTCTGAACACCGTCCCCTGTTCCTTCGTCGTCGGCGGGGGGACAGGAGGCCGGGTTTACACTCCGTCTTCCTCCCGATCCCATGGTTCATTTTACGCACACGCAGATAGTGGTAATTCATAACGCCCCTAAAATAAACTGGACCATGATTACTTAATTAGTGTGGTTAAGGGCTTGGTTTTGGTTGTGCATTGTTGATTTCTTTAATTCCTTTCTTAAATAAATTTTGAAAAGCATTCAAGTTTCATTCAAAATTGTTCGTATTGTGTTGCCGTAGTCTACTCAACAAGTCGAACATGTTTACTTGTGAAGTTGTGTTGTGTTGTAAAGTGAGAGGGAGTTATGAACAATGGAGGAAATCCTTCATGATTTATTGATTGGATTACTACCCCACCTCTTCCTCTTGATTGTATTTCTTCACAATGGTTAATGAGACTGAACATTGACAACACACTTTTTGGTACAGAAGAAAATGCCAAAACCAATAACGGCAAAAATTTTCAATCATTTTGAATTGACAAAAAATAGTATCTTTTTATTTATTTTAACCAAATGAAGTTGGTTTTTTCGTCTTTGTGAGTGGAAAAGTTGCAGTCTGCTTTGGAAATCTTTTCTCAACCCAAATTGATTTGTGTAAACTTTATTTTTTATTTTTTATTTTTTTACAAGTCAGACAGTGTCAGAAAAAATGGTCTATCTAGAAATCTGCTATAATTATTCTGAATCCTAAACTAGCTCTACTGGTTTTTGTTTAGTGTCCTGAAAGACAAATTGCTTCAAGTTATTTGAGATTTCATCAAAGTCATGAAGGTTTCCAAGGTTGAATATTTAGCATTGATACATGTAAATAACTTTGAATGAAGAGAGAAAAAAAATCATGTTCCTGTTTTGAATGGAATTTGCATTTACTTGTATTGTACTAATGCAGATAAAAGTTGCAAGTATTCACTTCACGATAACAGACAAGGTAACCAAATGTACGAGATTGTTGCATTATCAGTGAAACCAGCATTAGATGCAAGGGCGTGTTCCGGCCGTACTACCTTTTCCATAGAATAGACCCCTTGCACAACGCAGAACGCACCTCCAAACAACGCGCGTCTACCATTTTCGCCTTTTGGGGAGTCAATTCCTTTGTGCATTTTGACTCCCAAAATGGCGGACATCATAGGCACTTGTAAGTGCGCTGCACGTTGTGAAAGGGTTCAATAGGTGCCATGAAAAATTGGAAAATTAAAAAAATATTGGCTGAATATACATGTATAAGCCTTTTCGAAATCTCAGTGCGCATGCGCGGGAACTGCCTGGGTCGTAGGTCATTGGAGATAAACAAACAGCGTTGCCCCTAGCTACTCGTACTAGCGTGCACATCTATTAGCACACTTGTTTTTAATGTTTAGAATAAGCTCGCTTGCCCAATGCCACCACTTTGGGCCATCAAAGTTCAGATGCATTCCATCCATCATTCAGTGAAAAAACGGCGAAAACAAATTTCATTTTCAGCGATACTATCGGGTCAATATTACGCAATTTGGCTATTCACGATGTGCACGCTAGTACGAGTAGCTAGGGGCAACATTGTTTGTTTATCTCCAATGACCTATGACCCAAGCAATTTCTGCGCATGCGCATGCGCACTGAGATTGCGAAAAGGCATAGGGCCTACATTTTACTGAATATTAATTTAAAAAAAAAAAAAGCTCACACGAAAACGTCCACAACAACAGGCCTTGCTCATGATGGAATAAGGAATGTAAAACGGATTTTATTGCTACTGGTAGGAAGGCGTACTGTGGTAGTTGCGCAAGCTTTTCTTGTTCCACCAGTGATGTCACATTTTATTTTAATACATCATGAGCCTGACTTGTTTTTGTGGCTTTACAGAGAGCATGAAAAAACTTGGCCAAATATAAAGGGGAAGGGGGGGTCACAACAAGTACTGTATATTTTCAGTTGGTTTATTATTTTAAAAAACTTTGATATGGCATAATGGTCAAGGATGTACGGCACACGTAACCATTAACTTTACTGTACACAAATTTCTGCATGGAATATTTGCATATTTGATGGACAAAGTCTTACAATCATAATGTGAGTTTGCAATTAGTAATATTCATTTTTTGGGGTAGGGAAATAAAGTTTCGAGTAGGCCCTATGGTATGTATTTACATGAACCGTACTCATTTTAGGGTCCTGTTTCAAAGTGGCAATGTGATCGCTTTTGTCAATGTTTTTAGGCCTGTATGCAACACAAAACGCAAGTCTGAAATGCCGATTTAAGATAGTCTCAGATGATTGCGTGGAGCGTGCATACAGGTATTACATGGCAGGGAACAATTTCATCCAGCAATTTTAAATTTGCATAGCAAAATATGTAGACTGAACAAAATTTGTGCACACTGAATGCTAATATTGAGTAGCAAATTGGTGATTTTAGAGTAGCAACTGATACCTTTTGTGTAGCATTTTGCTCAGCTACAATGTATACGTAGACAAGGGAAATCATTCACTGCATGGCCTAATTTAAGTTGGAAGGTCGCATCAAAACTTGTACATGTTTACATGTACACTGTAAATAGCACTCAACATTGATAGGAATTTAATGCAGAGTGGAGGCTTGCTGAGGCTAAACTGTCAGGGTTACTCTCAACTTTTCTCAACTGGTTTTTGGGGTGTTTTTAATGTTTTAGGTAGGCCTGTAACATTAATGGGAATAAAAAAGTTAAAGTGTTGACTTGGTCTTGAATGGCCATTAATAACCTTGCAGGGTCTTGGCAGTGAACCATCAGGTCCCCCCCCCCCCCTATTTAGTGGGACTACTTATTACACTGTAGCTTGTTGTTTAACGACATGTGTAGTTTGAGACCGGATAAGTGGAAGCCTTTTCATTGCTCCAAATTAAGAATGTTATTTGTATCATGGAACTTGAATTTAAAGCCTGTGTATGATTTGTGCATGTGTACATCAATCGGGAAGCAATAGGCCTAAACATGACAAGAAGCAGCAGGAAAAAGAAACACTAGTCCGCAAATGTTTTTGTTGTTGCTGCATTGGGCCAGCAGACCACTATTAGCGAAGGGAAATGATTGCCACATGCATGCCACCACTGTCAGGAGTCGGTATCAGCCTGTTGATCAGACAATAATATTTGCTTGGTGAATGAAGAATGTGCATGTTGTATTGATTTCATGGTTCCCTATTGATAATTTGTAGGAAAACTAGCAGTGCATAATTGCTGAATCTTTGGAATGCATTGAGCTGAAGTGAAAACACTGTGTACAAAAACTACAATGTAGATCACACTTTACATGTACAACACTTTGTACACATCAGGAATAATTACGTTACTTGGAAACTTACATGTAGGACCATCAGGACATGTACTGCTGGGCCTATTGCTTGTCAAAGGTTTTATTAAGATAAGGGCTATTGGTTGATTAGCTACTGGTATTCATTGTCAAGGACAATCTGTCAGTGGATCTAATGAGGGCAAACAACAGTGGGAATGCTATGGGATGATCTAAGACCGCGTTCCAACTGGATCCACAATTACAAGATCCTGACCCCGCATAGGATTAGTCGCAGACGTGAATCGCGGTCGCGTTCCCACTTGAGTATGATCGCGCATTGATCCACCTTTTGTTAACGGAAGTAGATCAAAAGTTCACCAACGCAGGTCGACCAGGTGGGCAGTGCGCAGGCGCAACGTATCTATGGCGACCACACAGTGTGGTTGTACAGAACGTGTAGTTTGTATCGTCACGTGACGTCAATACTGCTTTATGCTTTACTTGCAATTCTTTTATGTCACCAAATGCGTGATGTGTGCTGGGAATAGAAGAAAAAAACCCACAATTTTCGCGCCATTCGCGCCATTCGGGCCTTCCGGACCGGATGTTCGCCCTCAAATTGCGGGGTCTGATCGCCCTTTGCATTCCCGCTAGACTTTTGATCGCCCATTAATTCACAAGGGCGATCAGATCCCGCTTTAATCCTACTCCCGAGGTGGATCAAATTTGCGGGGTCTGATCCTGATTGCCCTCGCGTTCCCACTTACGCTTGATCGCCCTTTGAATCGCCCTTTTCGAGAAATTGCGGGGTCTGATCGCCCTTTTCGAGAATTGCGCGATCAATGCGGGGTCCAGTGGGAACAGGGCCAAAGAGACACTGGCAAAGATGAGGCTTGAATCCTTAAGTTGTGTTTGCATTGGACTTATTTTGGGTAGACTAACCGAGCAAATGGGTTTGTACATGTGCACTGACTGCCCGCCGAAAATGATACTGATCAAGTTTTAAATTACAAAATCGGTGGGCAACCAAATCTTCTGGCGGGCCAGTAAAAAAAAAATTATACTATCCCTGCTGGCTAGTGAGCAATGTAGTTTAATTTCGACCCCTGGACAAGAATTGGATGTTGTGTGTACGTTCATAGGCCTACATGTACAAGCTCTTAACACGAAACAATGTCTTTTTAAACGTGTCACTGTAGAGTTATTATTGTTTGCATTGTACTGATTTGTTTTTGGTAGGGAGTACACCATTTTGTTTCGGATGACTTTTGACTACCTGCAGGTACAAATTGTACATTTTGTACATGTCGTGCATACACACCACACACTGTACATGTAGGCCTATTACATGTACATTTACTTAGGTTCAAGCTCTTTTTCTGTCAGGTTTACGCATGCATTTTATGTCAAAATGCCAGACTGAGTTTTTACTTCTGTACACGCTTTATGTGGTGTGGTGTGATGTACATGTACATGGTCTGACGGTTTGCTTGAGTCCATCCACTCCCCTGCCCTGCTGTCACTGCAGTGCCGACTGTGCCTTATTTGTCCCACTTGGACAATTACAAATTGACAAAAGATTTTCAGCTCTTCAGACAGGAGGTAAACATGACCTAAACCTGGCTTAGTTCCATAGCTGGCATTGTGTCAAGTGGGGTTGCATTATTGGGCACAAAGGGCCGAATACTTCAGGAGATTCAATCTCTACTCTGTGTGATAATGGAGACTGATTGCCAAAGGATCGGTATAGCTTTTCAGGTTGGCGACAGTATTGCAAAATTATTGTTGTGACAACTGCAGATGCTGCAATTTCCTTGTGTTTTTTTTTTCCAGCATGCCATTGCACTACCAGTGGATGAATAATAAAATACCTGTGGTTTTTTAGTGGGAGTAGATCGCATGCCTGAGGCATTGATTTTGCAGTAAACAAATTCCACAAGGAAGATAGGCCTACACATGTGATACCTTCATGTAAATAGCAGATGCCAACTTGATTTTAATAGAGCATTATTTTGAATACCCATGTGTGTACACGTTGAATGCATTTAACATTTTTTTTATAAGGTGTTCAAATACCTATTGATTCTTGCTGTATGCTTTTAAATAATTAGCCCTGTTCACATTACAGAGACAAATTCAAAGAAATAAATACATGTATTTAACCAAAGGAAATTCCTGGGTTTGTATTAGGCCACCAGTACTTGTTCATTTCAAATTCCCAGGGTATTTGTATTTGGCCACCAATACTTGTTCATTTCAAATCCCAGAGAATATTAGGCCACCAATACTTACTCAATTCAAATCCTAGGGTATTTGTATTAGGCCACTAATACTTGTTCTTTTCAAATCCCAGGGTACATGTATTTGTATTAGGCCACCAATACTTGTTCATTTCAAATCCCAGGGTATTTGTATTTGGCCACCAATACTTGTTCATTTCAAATCCCAGGGTATTTGTATTAGGCCACCAATACTTGTTCATTTCAAATCCCAG
>JAUELU010000064.1:3888910-3904615 GCA_032357145.1 Evasterias troschelii | reverse complement strand
GGCCACCAATACTTGTTCATTTCAAATCCCAGGGTATTTGTATTAGGCCACCAATACTTGTTCATTTCAAATCCCAGGGTATTTGTATTAGGCCACCAATACTTACTCATTTCAAATCCCAGGGTATTTGTATTAGGCCACTAATACTTGTTCATTTCAAATCCCAGGGTATTTGTATTAGGCCACCAATACTTGTTCATTTCAAATCCTAGGGTATTTGTATTTGGCCACCAATACTTGTTCATTTCAAATCCCAGGGTATTTGTATTACAATTACACGTGTACACATGTACACATGTAGGCCACCAATACTTGTTGAAAAATGATCACTCTTGAATTAACCCTAGGATACATCATCTCTATTCTCTACTGACCTTATACACTGGTAGTGGTAGCTTTTATACCTGTGAATTAACAATGTATTTCCCTAGGTTAACAATTCAAGTGTG
Source organism: Evasterias troschelii (assembly GCA_032357145.1). Classification (NCBI taxonomy): domain Eukaryota; kingdom Metazoa; phylum Echinodermata; class Asteroidea; order Forcipulatida; family Asteriidae; genus Evasterias; species Evasterias troschelii. The sequence continues at coordinate 3,904,166 of JAUELU010000064.1, read as the reverse complement.
ATGAGGTTTAATACAAACCCAATTCTTTGTTGAATTTCCCAGGAAATGTCTTTGATGTCAAAATGCTTTACATAAACTCTGCCTCACACCACCCATAGTAATTGGCTGTTAGTGCCCGACATATTTACCGTGATGGACTTTGTAAAGTTCCTAACAGAAAGTGACACTTTTTTCCTCAAAGAAGAGCCCTTCACCGGGGAAAATGCCCCCAGAGTTCCTCATATCTGATTGCTTGTTTGCTAAATTTGTTTCAAGTTACTCCGAATAGTGCAAAATAAGATCATGACAAAGTTATCCTAGCTCGATCAGCTTCCTTTGGCCACTAATTCCACTTTAGATTCAATTCAATTTTTTAGTAGCATACATTCTACGGCTCGTCACCTTGGCAGCGGTATTGTGCCAGCAACAGAGCTCCTTTGACTCCGGGTCACGCTCTGACCTCATCTTACCTGATGTCAGATTCCAGGTGTGTGTTTTGACAAGATGATATCATGATATGATTGTAGTATCCTATGCCTGGGGCCATTCTGCATGTGGTTCAAGTGATGTTTATTGCTAGGGCACATTGATTGGGAATTGGTAAGAGGGTTGCCTGTGGGCCATGAGAAGTATGGAGAGACCTCTTGCAGTAATTATCAAAATGTACCATTACCCCCAAGCACAGTAAATTTGTGCAAATGTATTGATTTTTCATTAGTTAATACTTCTGGCTCAATAACACGCAGTCCTTTGACGAGGAAAAAATTGCACAGTGAATTTGTGCAAATGTATTGATTTTTCATTAATTCGTACTTCTGGACTAATAACACCCAGTCCTTTGACGAAGATAAAATTGTAGTCTATTGAAATTGTTCAGTTACAAAAAGATATGATGTGGTTTGTACAGTTCGTTGTGAATGCATGGATTACTTGTCCTCAATCATCAATGCCCGATCAGGGCGGCCAGGGCCCAATTTCTTGGCACTGTTTACTGCACTATTCTGTACTTAACGACCATAAGCGCCAATGTATTGGTATGTGGTAAGCAGTTCTATGAAATTAGGCCCTGGTCAGAGCAAGCAGAGATAGTTTTGGCATTGCAGTAGGGCCTATAAAGTACTTAAAAAGTAGGCAAAAGCAAGGAAAGAAGTTCTCAAGAGTTCTGCAATCGTATGAACTGTATGTACGCCAACCTACAAAAGTTTTTGTCTTTGTACATAAATCTTTACAGTTTACATACACTTGTCTACCATTTGCCTTTTTCGAATCATACATTTCTTTGTTGAGAGCAATAAAAAACAAAACACCAATCTTTGTACATGTGCCAGAAATTCACCTTAAAAGATGCTCAAGGCGCTTGCACTCTTTTTCCATCGTGACTAACACCTCGGTGGTACACTCATCTGGAGACCTTGTGTGTACGCGTAAACTCTAAAAAGTACTCATGACATGTATTCCCTATCCCAATCCCCACCCCTTCCCAAATCAACTCCCCCTTTCAGGGATCCCTGCCCAAAGGTGGTTGATAGATTGCACCAAAGCTCCTGCGTTTCTGTCCGCACTGATCTCCCCCCAAATGGCTCATCCTTGGTCTCTTGTTTCCTAAAAGAATGATGTGTCATCTTGCTTTTATTATCCATATCCTGAAATAATCTACTCTCGTTAATCTTCATCATTGTTAGTTTTGACCATCATCAAGGAGAAAGCAACATCCGGCGCGGTCGACCTCTGCTATTTGTTTTACTGTAATCCACAACCACAGCTTTGTCGTCTTGGATTGCGAGGTGCGAACAGAACTCAACTTTGTCTTCAACTTTGGTGGTTCAGTTGACACAGTATTCGGTTTTTACCTGGAAAACTATACGACAGTATTTCGGCATCTCACAGAGGCTGTGAGCTGAGTGGGAAACCATTGAGAAGTGTCGGTCATCCTCGTACTATTCAGTTACTGTTAACTACACCTCAGAGCCCTTAAAGTCTTTCCTTGTTACTGTAGACAAAGGAAGTTTCATCTTCAGTTTGGGCAGCTCGTTTTGTGGGTTTGTTTTCGGAGTAAGATGAGATTTGACTAAGTTATTACACCAGCAAGGAGACTCTACATTGATCAGTTTCAGGAAGTCTCCACTACACAAACGTATTTACATACAGTGTACTATACATTGTAAGCCACACAGCAGATCCTCCAAAGTCATCAGGTTACTGCAAAACAAACGGAAGTTTTGTTCTTTAATTTTTGGAAGCTCGGTTGTGGCTTATGAAAATGTGCGAAATGTGTTTCACCAAGATCAAGTGGCTTGTACTTCCTGTGTGTAAAGCGCTGTCAGTTAAACCAAGGAAAAGGAAACAGACTTCAGGAACTGCGTATCAAGGTATAATGCCATTTCAATTCTGCATTAAACTTTTAATTAATGTTTCAAAGGGAGGGGGGGGGTGAATCTATATCATACAGAATTATCAAGTCCAAATATAGAGAAGTGACTAGAATGTCAACACACTGTACATTCAATGTTTTCATGTCATTGCCAGCTAGATGTTTTTTTCCTTGACTTTTTCCAATCTATCCCACACACTTTGGTCTGTAAAAAGCATTTCAATCCGAGTGCCCTTGTGTATTTATATGTACTGAACACATTGAAGGAAGAGTGGTATTTTAAAGAGACTGCAATAACCTTTTGTATTCTGCTTGGTGCTGTGCAATGTAAACTGGCACTCTAAAACCACAAAAGTTTGTGCAGAAATATATGTTGGTAAAACTGAAAGTTGTCCAGATTTAAAGTTTACACTCAGGGCTCAGATTCAGGGGAAAAATTCACAAGACCGCAGGGCCTGTAACTAAAAATGTGTACTTGACTAGAATTTTTGATACAAGACCAGAATTGGAATGAGAAAAAATTATGCCCGTACAGTTTAACATTTGAACTGTTTGAATTTGAATAGGCACAAAGAGAAGATCTCATTTGTACGATGGGTAAATTCTTTTACACTCGACAGAATTGAAAGATATTTATCAGTCTGAGAGTTACATTTTCAGAACAAACAACGCAAACTGCCGGACTTATCCAGTCATGAGTTTACTGGCCTCGTGCAAGAATCACTGGGGTCCGGCCTGCGGGCCAGTGTAAATTTTGAGCCCCGCGCATGCTGACACAGGTACATGTATGCCAAACATTGAGCTCTCCCATTACACAGAGAAACCTGGTGCAATAATGTACCTCTTGAACAACTTGTGGGGTTTGGAAGAAGATTACAAGACGAGGGTTGGCCGGCCAGAGAGAAAATAATCATCTTATAATCATCACTTATTATTCGGTTCCTTTTTTGCTCAGGCACTTCTGTTCTTTAAAGAAAAACAAATATTGGTTTCTGTGAACTGTCTGTAAGTTTCTGATGTAAGTTCTATATTTTTTGTTTTACTGCTCTAACAACTGTTTTTTTCCCCCTAATTCAACCTTTGGCGGCCATAGAAAATATTTAGAAAAAAAATTATAATCAATCAATCAATCAAGTTGAGGCCATATGGAATCTCGAGCCTGCCCAGTGATCTTGCTCCAAATGACCCGGTCTACCATGCAAGTACGCAGCTCCTCGTCCCGTTTCAGCAAGTTAACAAAGGAGAGACATCTTCTCTGTGCCCAATGTTGGCTCCCAGAGAATGGTTGGGCTAGCTTCATGCTCCAGGTGACGGACGCAGTGCCCTGCAAGCTTGAGACGGTGTCACTGATCTCTTCCGCATGCCAGCAGAGATACTAACCCATGAAGATAACTACAGTAGTAATAATCTCAGCTGCTGTGTACTCAAATGGTACTGTTCCTGCAGTTAAAGAATTTTAAAAAACTACATATTATTTTTGTAAATTTTGCAGTACTCTACCAAGGGGCTTTGTACCAAAAGCACATTTGACAAAGGTCAGCAAGAATTGTTGTTGATTATGTTTGTGCCAGTTTATTCAATTCAATTTAATCCGACTTCCATTTCGGCTCGCAATTTCAATTGATATCCCATCTGTGTTGCAAACATTGTCCCTTGTGAGTTTGAGTGCACAGTATACCTAAATGTTACTACGAAGTACCAGTATTTCTAACTACATGTATGAAGACCATGTAATAGGAACATAGCGGTTCTCGTTAAAATAGCTCTGGTAGCCAGACGTCATTCCACATTGACTGGATAACAAAGTCCTGACATTTCAACTTGTCATCGCTGTGATTTTGCGGGTTAGATGAAATCTATTGATAGAACTTGTTTATTTGCTTGGCAGCGTACTTAGTACATATTGTACCAAACTCATGCTGCAACTGTATGCTCTAAATGTACACAAGGGTGCACACATTGTATGTATCAACTAAGTTATAATAGACACCTTTTTGAAGCATCATTTGGGGAGTTGGGGGGGGGGGGGGGAGGAGAGGATGGTAGAGGGGGTCATCCAATAAAAGGATACCAGGGTTCTCCCCAGAAATTGTCAAAACTAGGGGGTATTCTTGAACCAAATTTTTGAAGTTTGGCCGCCAAAGCACACTGAATTAAAACGATGTCCTCAGACTTGGTTTTTACTTGGTTTTTATCTTTGGTTTTAAAAGCCCTACTGTGCAATTAGAGGCATTCTTAGTGGTTTTTTGTGAATGTAATCACCTGAAGTCCCCCTCCCCAAAAAGGTGGGGTTTTTAAAATATCTTGTTTAGCTTATCAGCCGTTATTTGCATGATTCGCTTGTGTTGCCCCAATATGCTAGCTTGTGTATCAGGAGAACACTGGCTGTGGCACATGTCCGTGTACATGTGTACATATACATGTATGCAAATGTGCATGTACATGTACAATATGTAGGTATTGAAAGTTGGAATGCCCTTTTGGAGATGTCCTCCATGGAAAACTTGCCTTGCTCTTCTTTAGGTTTTTAAAAACGGACCCTTGTTCAAAAACTCATTTAGTGTAACTACATGTATTGCGTCCGACACAAGGGGCTGAGTGCATAGCGAAGAAACCAATGGTGTCTCAAAAGCAACATTCAAACTCCATTGCTACATGTATTTATACATGTATTATACCCTTGCCCGACTGGCCCATGCCACGAAACACCACTGGAGATTGTAGAGACCACAGTACACAAGCCGTGGGATTTCTTGCCTGACCTACAACTGGAAGGAACCCATGCACCCAATGCTAGCCTGGTATGGTGTGGTACTCTGTGGCAGTCTGTGGTACCATCAGTGTACATGTTGGAGGATTTTAGCCTGTGTCATGTCTGTAGCCTGAGGAAACCTGTAACAAACCATACAATGTACTGACTCTATGTACATGTATGTGTTACATAAATCAGTTCCCATCAGGGGAAACCCCCATGTCCTCTTTTGATTTGAAAATACTTTACATAAACATTGTGTGCCTGACTAAAGGGCGTACTGAATGTGTGCAGGGCAAAGGGCCATAGATGGAATTAAGGTATAAAGTTTTTTTTTTTAGAAACTTGAGTGTTCGTGTATAGGCCTTAAAATTAGATTTTTTTGTCTGCAATTCATATGAAAATTGAAACTATATTAAATAACAAGTTGCTGAGGGTATTATTATTTGTAAGAATGTTGTATAAATTTTATTTAATTTAAAAAGAAGATTTGATTTCATCGAAAAATATTGTTGGAGTTGTTTTCTTGTTTTTGATACATGTACGTGCAAGACTTGCACAGTTTATTACGCCTATCTGAAATTTTGTGTTACAAGCCAAAACCTGAATGTGCATTCCATTCAGCCACAAAGTTGTTTACTTTGGTGTAGGTTTTTAATTTAACTTGTGCGCCATACGGTACAATTCACACATATTATGTAAAATGTTGGAAACAAAATCTTCAAATTGGGGCACGGCATTCATGTGATGATGACGCTCGTAAAAGCTGCTATAAAAAGAATGCCAGCCAGGTGTCAGAGGGTAATTTATGAAAAAGTAATTTCCAAGTCTGCTCAATCTTCCCCCTCATTCAGAACTTCACACTAATTGCAGAGGGGCTGTGATTTATTAGTCAGATCCGTGGTCTCCGCGCTGAGCTTGAATCAAAGGAGCCGGTGTTGGTTCATGATCAACATGGCGAAGTGAAATGTAATACTGAGCGTTTAGGTTGGAAGCCAAACTCATCTGACAGTACAGTGTACAAACATTGTGTTGGAGCTGTCTGCATACTGTCTGTAGCTTCTCTAAAAGTCTTTGATTTGTGGTTGGAACTTGACTTTGAATTTTCTGCAGCTTATTGCTGTTTTGGTTAGTCATTGCAGTGCTATTTGTCATGTTCGCTAGATAATAAATAAGGGCTCAAAATTAACACAAGACCGCAGACCCGAGGCCAGTGATTTTAGTACCGGACAAATAAACTCAGGACGAGACAAGTCGGGTGGTCTTGGTTTTGTTTTTTTTCAGTTGAAAGAATACATGTACATGTACCTCGCTGTGTATTAGCTTTAATAAAAAAAGGTTGTTCAACTGTTAACCTTTATGATAAGTATCTTTCAGTTGTGTTGAGCATGGAAGTACATGTACTACACTGTACAATTGTTCTTGCCAAGAGTTACTCAGATGTCCAATAAAGGTTGGCCATTGCCTTCCTTTTCTTGGTGCCCATGTAGTGCTCTGTACAGTACACTCTCCTTTCCCCAAACCTCGGCTTGGGCTCCGGCTATGGCTGGGGCTTCAACACCAAACGAAGCCCTGAGATTGAGCATAAGCTGAGCTTTGGAAAAAGCCCTGGAGGTGCTCCTGCAAGCTGGTCAGCAATCGGATAAGTTTGTCAATCAAAGATTTACAGAGTAGCCATCTTGCTCACCATACTGAGGCTTGATGAGAAAATAGTCTGGTGCCTTTTAGGTTGTTAGAATCAGTAAGCCACGTACAAATCAAGCGACTTCAGCTACAGCCATTGGCTGGAGCGATAAAATTTAATAATAAGACTTTTTGATCTTTTCGGTCATAGCCACTGCCAAAGCTGTCACTTTGGACGCGGCCATACTGCCGTTGCCACTTCATACATGTACGTATGGAATCTGATGAAGAGGGCAGCAGTATGATAGAGGGTCTGTTGCGCAATGAAGAGCCAACGCATGCGCAAACCGCTTTAGGCCTTACCGTATAAATGTGACCTGCACTTTATATAGAAGCGGTAAAATGCTCTTCACATTTTGAAAATCGGTTGAGATGTAATTGCTCACAGCCGAGAAGAGACGGTGCAAAACTTGTTCTTCTACCTCCCGCATATTTCCCAGTGGGCTTACAGCTGGCGGAACACTTTCTTCTTCATGCTCGTTCATCACAGTCATGCAGTTGTGCCAATTGGGTCCAACAGATGATATTAAATTGCAGACAAATAGGTTGCAGATGAGTGACGCTTGTGGACTCTGCTTGGCTTAATTATCGTAGAAACGAAATTAAAACATTGAAGACTTGTAGTGTAAAGAGATGGGCTTGAATTTCAAGAGAATCTCCACTAGACCCATAGGCCAGGTTCTGTAATTAAGAACTTTTACTGGACCAGAAATATTTGTACAAGACTTGAAGTACCTCTTTCATTTTAGAAATTGCTTCACTTTTGAGGTTTTTGTGGAAAACTTATATTTATCATTGTATGCATTTTTGGGTTCTTTCTGTGTTTTCTGTAATTTTTGTATTCTTCAGTCCTGGTTTTTCTCTCTTGGCTTTCCAAAAGTGCTCTGAGACTTCACTGTAATTTTGGGCTATATAAAAACTGTTTATTATTATTATTATTATTATTATTATTATTATTATTATTATTATTAGAACCTTAAGGCTAAAGTGTACACTTGTAGATTTATTAAAAGTAATTGATTGAACAACCTTAGACATCCAGACTGCAGAAATTGTTTAGTTGTGGGGTTATCTGCCAAGTGCTGAAATTACTGGCCTCTGTCTGGTCAGTGGTCCAATGGGTATTTCTGTACACAGTTTCATGTACAGAATGGAGAGGGTCCACTAGAAATGCAATAAATTAGGCCTATTAACTATGATAGTGTCTTCATGCAGTACATAGTTTAATTAAGTTGTAACCAGTCATGCGTGTCAGTGGGTTATCAAGATAGTGCAGGTTATTTACCTATTCTTACAGTGATCTCCACAGGGTTTGTCCAATTTTTGGATCCAAAGCTTAATGTCTTTAAAATAAGGTCATTTTAGGCATATTTTTTATCAGATTGTGGTGATTTCCATGTTGTGTTCACTCGTTATTTTCCTGTGAAAATTTGCACTTCTGAGGCAGAAGTTTTTGGTCTAGAAACTTACTACATGTATGGCCAAGTTTACATAAAGTAATTGTTATTGGACCTTAGTGTAATTTTTGTGATGCCCTTTGGGTATTGCGTCTACAGAATTCATGTTTGTTTTCTCTCAGCATACTTTGCAGGCCTGATGCTTCGTTCTTGAAAGGGCAAGGGCACCAAGGCGTTTTCTCCTCGGTAAAGGGTACCTCTACGAGGAAATTGTCAATTTCTATTAGAATGGTTCAAAGGGCACCAAGGCATTGACTAGAGACAACGGTGGCAATTGCCTCCGTTGCCTCTGTGAAGTATCAGGCCTGGATTTGCCAGTGTTTACAAACTCATTACATGTTATGACTGGTTAGTGAACGGCATGCCACACCTTGTAATGCTATAACAATGTAATTATTGCCTCCCATTGATTTCCACAGTTAGTGTAAACAAAAAACATTGTACACTCACAATTGATTTTCAGGTAACATGTGAAGCTCATAACAAAGAGTTGCTTGTAATGTCATTGACCTAGATAAAAGTTTGCCCAGTTTCCATGGTAACAGCCAGTGAGAGTAAGTGAAGTGATGACTGCAACACCAGGAGAGGAATACACATGTTCCAGAACCAATACCTCCACCCCTCCCCCTCCCCACCCCATCCCCCTAGTTAAACCAAACCTATTTTATTGCTGTGGCATGGCGTGTACATGTATCTCATCTCTGGATCCCCCCCTTAAGCATAGTGGTACAACCCAGTCAGTCTCTACCAACACAAACATGCAGCATCATTAAGCACTGTTGGCTCATCATGTATACCAGGCAATGACTGTACCATTGTTCATATATGGGCATGACTGCAAGGGACCAGATGCACCATCCCACTTTTGACAGATCATTGTTGTTTCGACCCATTCACTCCCCTCACTGACAGTTCTTTTTTTCTGCATTTGTTGGGGCCAGACACAAGTTTGGGTTGTGTCAAGCCAACATCATCGTAGTCCTAAACCGCCAGGCCCTGTGCCTACGTCTGTATTTTTCAGGGCAGAGTATCTAGGGTGATTCTTACCCAGTGACTGAAGTTACACGTAGCTGTGTTTGGAATTTCAACAACGTCTTCTCCTCCGTCATTCCTTGCTCATGGAATTTTAACGGTGCATGTGTACATGTACACACATCTGTGACTGTGTGGTAAACTAAAGAGGGTTTTTAGACAGTGAGAGAGGTGTGCCTGAAGTGGATCATAACGGTGTGATTCTGTGCTGCAGTAACTGTAGCATTGGAAATTGCTTCACTCTTTAGTCTACTCCCTATATGGATTTTTGAACACACTTGGTGAGTTAGTCTTTTCTTATTGTTTGTTGTGTCACTTCAGTGTGTTACAGGGTACATCACTCTGGTCAGCTAGTTTTCTACTACTAAGTAGACTTGACATTACAACGTTCAAGATGGTTCAAGTGTTTGCATGTTTTAAGTGATTTACATAACAGGCAGCTGGCATGGCACCATGTACGTACCTCCTCGGTCTTGCTTTGTGGACTTGGTGTGATGCCGTACTTAAACGTTTTGTTTGTTCAGGATCTTCGACTTCATGCAAAATGTTTCCACAATTGCACTTGATCAAGGTAGTATTGTTCCAGCAGGCTAGAGAAAAGCGATTTTACATTTGGACAGTAAATTTGTTTTCCATAAATATGTTCATTACACTGACTGAGGCACATGTAGAAGTCTAGTGTTTTTCCATAAATACTTTCAGTATGCTCTTTACATGTAAAAAAAACATAGGTTTCCAATTAATTTACTGCGACATTTGAATTCTTCTCCACCATTGAGTTCAATCAAAACTTCTGCCCAAGTCTTACTCAGTTATTGTTATGCCCTTTGTTCTGCAGGTTTGTTCCTTCCCCTCCTTTTTTTTTGTTCATGCTTCACCATGAGCATCTTAGACAGATACTGGATTAATGGGTTTATTACTAATATTATGCTGAGATGTCCAAACTCTGTTTTTCTTACATGCATGGGGGTTGGGAAATGTTGTCCAATGCCTCATTGGTCAAACTTTCAAATTGACTGTCCTCAAGTACATAAATACATGTAGGTTAATATTGTTTTCAATTTAGTAAATGAGGTGTCTGGTTTTTTTGAAGCCCTTCTTTTGACCTTCAAACCATTTTAAAAAACATGTCAACCACCCCCCCCCCCAGCCCGATAATATACGTGTACTCAATCCACCAGCCATTCTGTGGCCCAACAGAAAAACAGACCCAAATTCTAGTACTACCCCCAATAAAATATCAGGTGATCATTTAGGCCTTCATCAATATGACCTTTCATTGGTTGAATGCCCTGAGAAATATTTTGTTTGTAAACACCTCCAAGATTCCTGCTGGTTGTTTGTGAATTCTTGCATGATGCTATGTATTCCTTGCATGATTCCCACAGCAAAGGTGGAGCATGCCAAGGTTATAACAGGTTTTAACATGTACAGTGCAGATGGAGACGTTAGTACTTTGCACATCAGCCATCCATGCACTGTTCATTTCTGTACACATTGAACAAGTTTGCCACACCTACATGTAGTGTTTTTCTGTATACACATACAGGCATTTATATAGGGCCACACAAAGATCGGAGCACTTCACAAAAGCTGACATTTATAAATAAAGATACAAACAAACAAACAATGCATTGATACAGATACAAAAACTAAACGTTCCTGATGGCTATTTGAACTCAAATTGTCTGTATTGACCCCTTGCACTAACTCACTCCCGGCTTCTGCTGTCTGGGCACGGTCTGCCATCTTGGGAGTCAACATGCAATTTAAGAGTTGATGCGTCTTCTAACAGTGCAAGTGTCCCTTTTATGGGGAAGCTGACTCTCAAAATGGCACAATCTAGACTATTGTGGCGGTGATGACGCCAGGTGAATTGTGTCATTATCGATGCGTACTTTGTACACCTTACACTTCTCAGCATGTAGGCCTACAGCCTCACACGTGTAAAGGGAGGAAAATAAGATGGCTGTCCAATACAACAACTAAATGGGCGAAGATTCACATGTAATGTTGTGTTCAGAAGAGAACCAGACTTGTGTACATGACATATGTACATGATGTAAGCCAAAAGTACATTGTAGGCCTATTCACCCGTTTAGATGGCAAGTGTACAAAGCTGCCAACTCTTCCTGATTCTGCAGAAAGTTTCATGAAAATAAAGCAATCTTTCCGTTCTCTGATGAGCAAATTTTGAGATCTCCCTGATTGTGGAAACCATTTCCCTATTAAGTATTATGTTGAATGTAATTCTAAATATATCTCCTGTACAGAATCTCCGTGGTTGCAAAATGCAGATGTTGCCAGCTCTGAGTGAACATACATTCACTGAACATGACCATGATCGATCAGAGCAAAGTACAGAACATTAATGCACGTACTTGTACTTAAGGCATTAAAATCCTAATCTGATGGTTATTACATTATATCCAAGATGTGAATAGTTCAGATGCCATGTTACTGCATCAGCACTCAAACCAGATATCATTTTCTGGGTCCCACCGTGGTACCACACCAGCACCAATCACTGTCACTGCACAGGGGGGCACATTCCTCTGCAGTTTGCTGGATGTCAAATGAGGGCTGTGCCATTCTGCTGCTGGCGTTAAAGGCAAAGAGGGTGACAATCTAAATATTCGGGACACCGGGAACTCGCTTTTTGACCAAGTTCATCGAGCGACCTCTTAACCCATGGATTAGTGCGATACATAAATGGTTTGTACAGGGTTGGCTTTATTAATGTACACCAGCACCTAAGGCATTACTTGATCAGTGCAGTTTGAGATGCTGGATTGTTATTATATCCTTCTGGTAAAGAGGCCAAGGGTCCATCTGAAGTGACTAGCACTGTGACCTGTAGGCCTGAAGATACCTGTCTAGAGAAGTTGATGAAATAGTTTTAGATGTTGGAGGAAAACCCCAAACAGAGAAAACCAATGCAATCAGGTTGGGTCTGAAAACCCTATTATCCACATGCAAGGCTCCGATCCGGGATTCCGATAAGTGGAAGGCAGTGAAGAAACCACTGAGTGAACTTGAAAGCCCAGGGCACTCTACAGAATGATAAAAGAAAATGTGGTACTGGGATGTAATCTTGATTTAAGATAAGGCTCTCCGCTCCTGTACCTAAGTTTTCCCCTACTGTACCACCCAACACTGGCCAAGGCTTTCCCCCATGTACTCAGACTTCAGGAAACTTCCTATATTAAAAGCACAAATGGCCAGTGTTGTCAATTGGAACCCACATCAGCACATACTGTACTAAAAATCAAGTTCAGCATTACAGTGTTGTGCACATAGATAGGCTTACATTGTAAAGAACACCCTATTGCTATCACTGGATTACACATCAACCAAAAACTATTCACATAGCGCCAGTACCCCTAAAAAAACATGTTCAAGGGTGCTTTGACATAAAACATTGAAAATGCTTTAGAATTACAACATTCATGAGCTTTCAATCTCTTTTTGAAACTATGCTCATGGTGAAGTTTTGATGATTATTTTATGAGGCATGTGGTGACGGTAAGGTCTAGTGCATCGGACTCAAGTCCTGGGGTGTGGGTTAGAGTCCCGCTCATGACATTCTTTTTTCAAGATTAGATTTTGGTAATGGTATTCTTTTTCACTTACCTCAAACTAAACTTTCTAAACAACACAAATTACAAAATGCAGCTGCTCGCATTGTCACACTTACCAGACGACACACTCACATTACACCAGTATTGAAGTCACTTCACTGGCTACCCATTGAATCTCCTATTACTTTCAAACTGCTGTTGCTTATCTTTCATTGCATACATGGTTCCGCTACTATATATAATGTTTCTTTGGTAAAAACTTAGACTACTGTACGATCTCTTCAATCTTCTAACATGTCTAATACTAGCTTGTTACATGTTTCTAAGAGTAAGGCAAATTGGGGTGATCGGTCATTTTCACATGCTGGACCCACTCTCTGGAACGACTTACCACAACCATGACAACAACTTCGTTATATTTCTAGTGTTGTTACTTTTAAGATTAGTTTGAAAACTTACTTGTTTAATTTGGCTTATCCGTGATTGTTCTTAATCTGATTTTACTGTGTGTGGATTCCCTCTCTTGGCCTTGAGCACCTTAATTTGGTGGATTTGGCAGATTATAAATACTCTGTATTATTATTATAATTATTATTATTATGACACTCATTTCCTAGAGCAAGGCACTTAACCATAAGTGCTTCTTTTAACCTGGGTGCATACAATGTAAAAGGGAACCTGCAAGGGCTGAGACAGTATCCTGTTGGATTAACTTCTTATTGTTTTAGGCTACACATACATGTACAGTATGCTCCCCATAGATTTGTGAAAGTTGTCCAAGTATGTCTGTTGAACAGGGATAGTAATGTTGTAAAGTGCCTTGATCGAGCTACTACTACTAGGGTGCTTGTTTGCTCTATATAAAGAACCCTGACAACATATTATTTTGATGTCCAAGCACAACCAAACCATCATTTTATACTATTCAAATAAATGTGTGTTTTGTTTTTTTTAAATATCAAATAATAAACCACAAGGGAAGTTTTTTTTAAACTACACTATGTACATTTGTAGGCCCTACAATATCTGTGTAGCATGTGTTGAACAAAAGAAGAAGAAACCAAACAATTTCTAGGAAAGAACATATATTCATTACTCATATCAATAAACACAATAAGAATTCAACATCTGGCAATACTGTTATTGCCGTCGGGAATTACAGACTGGAAATCATTGAACGTTGAAGTTTGCAATCTGCTTGATGTCCGTCACTCTCTGCATCATCCAAGGCTTGGTTCTGATGAGGATCACATTGACTGGATGGACAGTTGTTGTGATCATTCTATTCATACTAGAAATGTGCCACACTTGAAGAAAAAAATAGAGTAATAGGGCAGTTCAGAGTTTTTGTATGGGTACTATGTATATGCAGGGCTCAAATTTAGGAGAGAAATCCACAAGACCACAGGGTATGAAGCTCAACATTTTTACTGAAGCTCAACATCTTTACAGAACCTAATGAGAAAGAACTTTCTGCTTAGTTTAATGTAAACTGTTTTTATTTGAACAAGCACTAAGAGAAGATCTATCTCATTGTCCTAATGGTATAAAGTATGCCCTGACACTAAAACACAATTGAAAGATATTTACCAGGCTCAAAGTCAACATTCGAACATAGCGTTTGATTTATAAGGTTTTTCTTACCCAGTGAGGTTCTGTCAGTCAATGGAAAAATTAAAAGACCACTGGACTTTTCTGGTCCTAATTTACTGGCCTGAGGCTGAAATCACTGCACTGGGGTCCAGTGTAAGTGTCCATCCCTGACAGTGACATACACATGTAGAACTTTACAAGGAAAGCTAGACGAAGATCACACCTTTAAAATGGGTGATCAATTTGAATGTCATTACTGGATTAAATTTATGCACGCATGCAGACAAACAACTAAAAAAAATGCTTGGGGCGGTTCCTAACGTTGAGCTTATCCCTATCTTTACACTGCTCTATCAATGTTGACCTTAAGCCCCGGCAAAATAGTTTCTTGAAAACAATTTAATCTATGCGTCTGGTATGTGACCTTTTAGCAGGGCAGAAGGTCAACATAAATGGGAGATGTTTAATTTACTGAAAGTCAGGGTCACTCTGGGTTTATTTCAATTGAATGTGGATTAACATTTATCTGTTCAGACAATTCGTCACCATTTTTCAGGAAATGACTATTGAACCACTGTGGGGAAACCTTCATGTTTGGAGAAATTAAAACTGTTTTTGAAATTTTCGATTCAGAGACTGTTTGGCAATTAGGCCTTAACTTTGACATTTTACCAGCCATGAAAATAGAGCTCTGAAATCGTACAAATCTTATGTTATTTTTATCATAGTGAGTTTATAAGAGTAGGGTCATACTTTAGTAATGGTGGTAAGGATCCTGTTAAATATATTTTGTCTGAAATGCCCCCCC
>JAUELU010000064.1:3846357-3861068 GCA_032357145.1 Evasterias troschelii | reverse complement strand
TTTTGAGACTAAAAATTACACAAGAGTAAAATGTTAAATTTTAAATCAAGCTTTAGAGAAACTGTTTGGGTAAATTTAAAATAATTTGGGGTAGAACAACGACAAATTCACTAGAGCTGGATTTGAACCAACGATTTCTAGTTTAACTTGCCGGCGCTCTACCTACTGAGCTGTCTCAATGTAGCCCTATGTTGGTGGTTTTGTCAATTTCTTTGTTTGGGAGTGTCAAGATTTAAAAAAATAAAGATAAAAATAAAATTGGGGGGGGGGGGGGCATTGACACACATTTTTTAGGGGGTGCATGTGCCACCCTGTGTTGTGCCCTACCTCCCCTCCCCCTGGAATTCAGCCAATACGAACATTTTACTTAGTACATGTGCATAACAAGTTTTCCTATTGGCTGTCTGCCATTGGAACTTAACTAACATGCACACCATTGACTACATATTGGGACTTCCCTGCAATGTACTGAGTGGGTACCAAATCAGGCACTAGGCTAAATATATATAATTGTTAAGTGATTAGGTGGGCTAAAGATGTTATTCTAAAAACCAACCATGTATCTTACAACTTCTGCAACCTCCTGGATCCTCCGCTGGTGTGTGTCCCATTGTCAGGTTACTGTCTGCAATGACAATTTCACAGATACAATCATTATACAACTAAATATAACTATATAGGTTGCATCATGTATGATCATTGAAGAGCTGACAAGCAGCCATTATTGTAGTAGTCCCAGTTTTTAAAAGTAGTCCACCCTCAGGCAAGAAAAGAATTTGCTGTTTTCCCACATTAACTTATGGGAGATATGGGAGACATACATGTAGATCATCATAGCCCTTAATCCTCCTAAAGGCGTGGGTCAAATATCAAATCATGACCCTCAATCCTCCTAAATGTGTGGGTCAGATATAGATCATCATGAATCTTGATCAACCTGAGGGTGTGGGTCACATTGGATAACCCTTGAGCTTCCCGAAAGTGGGGTCAGATATAGAATCATGACCCTCAATCCTCCTAAATGTGTGGGTCAGATATAGATAATCATAAACCTTGATCAACCTGAGGGTGTGGGGTCGGTCATAGATTAATCATAACCCTTGATTCACCCGAAGGTGTTGGTCAGGTATTTATCATAAACCTTGATCCTCCCACAGCTGTGGGTCAGAAAGATAATCATAAAAACCCAAGACCATCTTTCAGAAAAACTTACCAAACTGTTTCCTTTTGTCTTTGTGCATTAGGATACTTATTTCAATTCACATGTTTAGGGCTTTTGTCTTGTCCAGTCTGCGATTGTGGTTTTTGTCTGCCTAAAACAGCGCCCTCTTCTGGATTGCCTTTCTAACAGTAATTTGCATGGCCTATAATGCAGTCAAACCTAAAGCACAACTCTGTCTTAAAATACAACCTGGGTACAGCCAGGTCCATTCTGTTTCCATATTTATTGTTGTTGCTTTACATGGATTGGTCCATGGAAATGTTCTGCCTCCATTATTGGTCATAGTCCTTGCCAACCAACGAAAGAACTGACCAAGTTAGACACCAACACACACCTCAAACAATTCAGTCAGTCTTGGGTAAGTTTTTTGTAGTTTTTCTTTCTGCAAAATATTTTCTTAATGATATTGTGTTTTAAACAGATTCATTACACAATTCATTGTTTACGGCTCCACAACAACAAATTCAGTGATTGCAGAAACCGCTGTCGAAGTTGAACTATTTTTCAAACTGCTGTTTTGGAGACTGCTTACTTTTTTTATTTCAACTTTTAAGACAAAAAAAGTTGACTTTTTCCAATCACAGAACAGTCACTATGTATCATTGTTTTTATGAGTAATTAATTTCTAAACTAAAAACAAAACAAAAACAAGATATGCACGCAGAGCGCTGTGTACAAACCAATGCATATTGAGATAGGTCACTTTGTGAAAACACTAGGCACAACAAGTCACTTTGTAAAAATACAAGTCTTGTCATTTCATATTTTTATATAGATTAGCAGAAAATTGTTGGTTATCCTAAATAAAAATGACCACTAGGGGAGTTTTGGCAGAAAACAGACAAAATGGTCAATACTGCAAAAAAGAGGAACACCACAGTTACAGTAGAACAGACTACCTAGTTTTCATTATGTCATTGCCTTGCCTTGCTTTATGCCAATTGTGAGTATTCCACCCCACCCCGCCCCCAGCCCCTGCAAAAAAGGGAAAAAACCGTCACACCCATAATCTCTGACTTAAGCCATTGGCTCCCTGCGGAATTTTAGCCGTCAATTCCTGTGTTTCAAAATTATTTAACCAGTTTCAATACTAATGTTTTGACTTATCAAATGGACGTTTGAATGGCTTTTTGAGGTCTTTAAAACGACTGTGACTGTACGAGGTTGATACGAGGACACGTGGTTTTTAAGTCTGCCGCCTCGTCGGACAGTGACGCTTTAGTTTGCTTCATTTTGGTTGTTTTAAAATCTCATAATAACCGTAGAGCTCTTTCATGGGATGCTATAAGTATTACTGAACTCACCTTGCTCACTTTGCAGTGGTTTTGTCAAGCGAATTGGCTGTAAAATGTGGAATAAGTGGAGCACAAACAAGGACTATTTTGAGGTCAGCCATTTTGACTTTCATGTGGGCGCTTTCATGCGCGCGCAGAGCGCCCGTGACAGTTTGTGCATAACAAAGCGATATCGCATTGAGACAGAAGATGGTCCATTACTTTAAGGGAAATATTTCTCTTGAAGGAGAAGGGGATAATGAACAATATAAAATACCTACATTATTTTGACACAAATTTTGGCTTTTCGGTTAAACTAAATAATTGAACAAGCATTTCGATTGCTTTGATGACTTTTGAAATGATGGGTGAGGAAGAAATGGCGTTTAGATATCCACCCAATCATGAACACTCCCATCAAAAATGGGAAGAGTCTTTTCCCGCGCAAACAATTCTTGCCGAAATCAGGTTCGGAGAAGTACGTATTTAGAAGTAACTAAGGAGTTTTAAAAATGTATGATTACTCTGTAACCCCGATTTAAGAATAGGGAACTCAATTATCGTTATGCAAATTAGGTGCAATCATGCGGGGCGGTTCCCTGTAAATAAAAGGAGGGGGGACACCGACCATATGGATTCTATCTTGCTTTCGACGAGTTTGTAGCCTTTTAAAGAGTTGAAACCAACCAATATGCGGTGCAAATTAATTTTAAAAGAGTGTTGATTTCCATTTTTGTTGACAATGGACAATTTTGCAATGATATTGGTGCAAATTTTCCAAAAAGAAACATTGCCGAAATCAGCATAACTCACAAAAATTAGCCTTGCATTGATTTTTCAATTTAGTTGGAGTAGAAACAAAAATAGGGCAATACTAAGGAAATTCAAATTTAAATAATTTGTTTGTATTTTCTTTAAAGATTTAGCCAAATTCTTTTGTTTATTTTGCCAGCCTTAAATCCGACAAAGAAACCTTATGCCAAAAATAAATTAAAACTCCACAAATACTTTGGTTTCATATTTTCAGTATTTATTACAAATGATACCTACATGGTCTGAAATACTCTGTAAAATAGACCCTTATCAAAGGTGCAGCCATCTACCCTTCCTTCCTTTATAATAAGTAATGTACCCAAACCGAGGCTGGGAGGAAAAACAGCCTAGCACCTAAAATAAAATGAAACTTGCAACTCTCATTGCATATGCCAAAGACTAGACTTGTGGACAAGTCATTAATGTTTGTCACGGTAATAGCCGAGTCGCACTCAGCTCTCCCGACTACTTCCCAATGTAAAATGAGACTATAGTCTAAGACCAGTAGTCTCGCAGGGGCTAGTACTAGCTAGTCTTGTGAGAACATCGCCAGTATTGCCAGAATCGTGGAGAAAGTCTGAACGCTATCATCCTGACAAACATTTAACGATTTGTCCCCAGGTCTAGCCAAAGACGAGAGCAGTAAATGAAGATCTACTTAAGCTCGCGGACAACATTGGTAAATGTCAAAGATCAGTAGTATCCCCACTTCATGTGACCAGCATATACATGAAACATTAAACCTGTGCAAGTTTAACCTCATTTAGTTAGTGAAACTTCCAAAATATCACCAACGTTGTACACACACTTAGAAGTTAGACTGAACAAAACAAAGTCATATCCTCACAGACAAAGAATTCCTACAATTACTCAAAATAATGTGCCTTCATAACCTATATTATCAATATCCTAAAATGTTGCATAAAAACCTGGTTATCTGTTTTCTTATTCTTGTCAGGAAATCTTGACTATAAGATGTTGTATTATTTTGTAAAAAGATCAAAAATCAACATGCTCCTAAAATATTACAATAGGCCCTACAGTCTGTGTACTTCATTCAACATATCAGAAAATGCAAAGTTAAATTCATAAAGTGCCATGGAGTGTTCTGGAGAGTGAACTTATAAACAAAAAACTATCTTGACTCTGCTAGTCTTTCTAGATACAGACTAATGGACCTTAAGCACCTGACTTTATTTCAGTAGAGGTCAAAAAGAGGTTATTCATTGGCCCATCATGTGCGCTGTGCAAACAAATCTTTGCATTTCTACTATTTCCTCATTGGTTTACCTATAAGATGGCGGCTGGACGATGTCAATACATAAGGTCTATTCGCTGGAGAGCCTAAAGCTCTATGCTCTTCTTCCAGGCACACAAAGTACCCTTTTTCCAGTAACATAGCATTATTTGAAATGAAACAGCTTGTTTTTAACTGTATCATGGTTATAGTAACGGGTATACTTTGAGCCGATTCATTATTTATTTAATACAAACCCATTAAAACATGGCATAGTAGCATACAACCTTAAATGTCATCCTGCAGCCATCTTAGAGACAAAACACTGATGAAACAATGAATACACATAGATACCTGTATGGATTACCCCCATTTGACCTCTATGGGAGAGTGCCTTGCCCTTTGACCTCCATTCTTTGTGAGATATGAACATTTTGAGTTGGATTTAAAAGTGGTTCTTGAAGGCGACATCATTTTAGAAGGACAGTCCGCTCAGGACGACTGCTCCCCCAGTATCAATTTTGCAGGCCAAATAATTTCAGCAGATAAACAATTAATTTGTTTAAATTAAATCTGACAACAAAGTGAAAGATTATCTCTATGTTACTTGGAAGTTACATTTCTCAGATATTATTCTATATTACTGGAAGTTATTATATAAATTAACTATAATTAGAAAATACAAATGTACATATTTACAGTTTCAATCGAAATGATTTATGAGTGTTCCCTACAAGGCTGAAATTCCGATGTTAACTCAACATTCAATGGAATTCAAATCCTTTCAGAATCTCTACATGAAACGAAACGGACATTTCCTCATAATTTTTTTATCAGAGCACTTTAACTCAGGGCCCAATTTCATGGCACTGCTCACCGCAGAATTCTACACTTACGGCGCCACCTGTGGGTCGTAAGCAAAAAATTATGTGGGTCGTAAGCAAAGAATTCCATGGTATGCAAAGCTACGAAATTGGGCCAAGGTTTTTATGTGATGAATGAACAACCTTTGTTTCAACATTTTTGCATAAAAAGTGATCGGTGGTTTAATACTGATTCTGTAGGTTTGACAGTTTCTACTAGGTTTCGAAAACTGGTTTTTTGTGATCTTTTACGAACAAGTTCATCCACAAGAATTCTACAATTGCATCTAGTCGCTGAAAAAAATATTTACACTGTAATATTAATATCACTTACGGAAGAGTGCAGCTTTTGGTGGTTTTTCATTATTTTATGAAAACAAAACAAAATTGTTTTCGGTACAAAATCTAACTAAAGATAAGTCTTGCTTTGCCTGAAATAATATTTTATGTACATAATTATATTAACAACTTATCTGACAAAATTTGAAAGATAGAAGGCTTTGCATTGCTGTTGTTGACTTAAGAGTGAATAAGAGCAGAACAAATCCTTTCCTTTAGGTAACACACAAAAAGGCTTAGGCCGTGTCCAAATCAAAAGTTTTGACAATGGCTTAGGCAGGAGCACTGAAAAGTCCTTGTTTCCAACATTGTCCTTGCAGCCAATGGCCATTACTGTAGTGGAGTTTACTGTTTTTCAACCAGGTTTAATACTTAAACAGCCCCCTCTTGTGACCAGACGTATTGTCAATTGATTTTATTGGGATCATGGCCCATAGAGCACATTCTCTACTTACAAAGTAAGTACAAATTTCTGCATTTACTACTCTCACTCAAAGACAGAACAAGTGTATCTCTGCACAAGCTAAACATTTCCAGTGTCATCCTTGATATACATTTCACATAAGCGATACCAAATCTAAGTGCCACAAATAATTGGTCTCAGTTCCTGTCAATAAGGTGGAAACAATTACCCCAACAAA
Source organism: Evasterias troschelii (assembly GCA_032357145.1). NCBI lineage: Eukaryota > Metazoa > Echinodermata > Asteroidea > Forcipulatida > Asteriidae > Evasterias > Evasterias troschelii. The sequence continues at coordinate 3,854,679 of JAUELU010000064.1, read as the reverse complement.
GCATCACAAATCTTTGTGTGATTATTAATGCAAATAAACACAATGAGACAGGTCTAGCTCTTATATCAAACAGCTGTGAGGTATATATGTTGGATGGAAGTCCATTGGCAACTCAAATGCAGTCAAACACCTTCTCCATTGGCATCTGGAGTTAGTCAGTCCAACAAAATATTAACATTTTTAAATTATAGAATTGATTTTGGAACAGTCCACCTCTACTTTAATATATAGAGTATCATTCTTGATGTAGTTCTTGGTCTTCAGGAAGTTATGGGAGACAAACGTTGGGTATCCGTACCCTAGCGTGTAGACATCTTTGCTTGGTTTCTGGAAGTTCTTCCATGTTGGGTCTGGCGTGAAGCATTCCTTGACGTGCGCCGCCTTGGATTGGTCTGCCGTCTGGTCCAGTAGAGTGAAGGTGATGGGGTAGGTGAAGGGCCACTTTAAAAGAGAGTCATTCTCACCGCTGACAGTTCGAATGTAGATTGACAGATGGGTACCCTCTCCGGAGCCGTTGCCATTGGGGAAAGCGGACACCTGAAGCTTGTAGCCATTCCGGCTCGTCGCGAACGGCGGACTCCGGATTTCGTACTCATCCTCCGTCTTGGACTTGCTGAACCTGGCGGCGTAGTCGCTGACCTTCCACAGGAGGGTGCCATCTGTGTTCAGCGACACGTTGTCAAGCTGGGTGCGGAGGTCAAGCATTTGTTTCTGCTGGCGGCGCACCACATGACACATTAAATTGAGATGCTCTTTGGTTGTGTCGTTCAGATGTCTCTCCATGGCATACCTAGGGCCCTGAAAATCCATTTTAAAAAATCAACAAAATATCAATCAACCAGCACATTTAGCGACTCTTATGCTACTACCCTCCAACATGTACCCCAGGCAGTACAGGTACAAAAACATATCTCTCAATCATTCCATTTGGAAGTAATCTAACGCCAATCAATCAATACAGTAGGATCAGTGTGAGTACAAGAGGCAGACTAGACATGGCATCATTATTCAGGACAAACTACATGATGAATGTGAAGAGGGTCCATTGATGCCCTCAACTTAGAGGGGAGTCCTGAGGCCTTGAATGTCCTCAACAACCTCAATTGAACAATCACTCCTCAGGGATTCCTTTGGAAAGTCTTTAATATCTCAATTTTGTGGAAAAGACTCCTTTCTTTTCCTTTCTACCATTTCTACCTTTTTTTTTCATTTGAGAGAAGAGTTGACTCATCAAAATTATGTTTAAAAAATTGATGAAGTTGCTACATTTTCAGTTATGCTTGTATATTTATTAGTGCTTGTTCTTGTCTGTGTTTGTTCGTTTCTAAAGACCTGAATGTCATTTTGCCAGACTCTAACAAGCATTTGTCACTGTAGTTTAGATTTTACTCTGAAATTTGTCACACTTTCATGACAGCTCCGACAGGTGAGTGTTCAAATGAAGTGACAGGATCACTAAAACTTCAACAATGCACAAATGGTTTCAAATAAGATTTTTTTTTTGTATTTATCTTTTATACAGGAATTTTGACATTCAATATGATGGGGGGGAGGGGGGGGGCTTCAACAGTAGTGAATTTTCTGATTTCTTCGAATTTTGTGCACTTTTTGACTGCGTGTAATTTTATTTTTATTTTGTACATACACTTTACATTGTTAGTACATTGCTCTGTTATTCTGAAAAGTTATTCTCTTTGCAAATAGCAGGTTGTAATGTGTCATGGCCAGGAGGTCTAAAGAGAATCAAACTCAAGTTCTGATGGCTTAGTCATTAGAGTGTGGGTTCGAATCCCGGTCATGACGTTTGTGTCCACGGGCAAGGCACTTATCTATCAGTGCTTCTCATCACTCAGGAATAAATAGGTACCAGCTTAGGGCTCAATGAAAAGGGGTATTAATAGTGTAGTTTGCATTGATGCAATGTCTACAAGCTCCTAACAAATGCCTATTATTATTAACATAAAGATAGTGAAACTGGTGCGTACCCTGTGTTTGCAGCCGTGTTGAACAAATGGGCAGCTAGCCATGGATGATGGGCAGGCATCTTTCATGTGTTTGTCCACCTCCTCTCTGGCGATCTTGGCCGAGTCACACCGGTTTGGACAACAGACGGGGTACCTTGGACACTGGTGGAGGTGACTCTGTAGAATGAATAGTGCATGGTAATTTTTAATAAACAAAGTTTGTGGTGATTGTTGGTCTCATACTGTCTTTGACTTCACAGTCTGTAACACATTACTTAATAGTTTTTTAGTAGCCAATCAATTATCGAGCTTTGTGATTGCTCATTCCCTATTGGAGATGTTGGGCTATGCATAATCTTATAATCTTTTAGCTCCTATGATTAACTTAACTGACTTGATTTTAGGCTTGGCCTGAAGGACTTGAACTTGACTTTAAGATTTGCTGTCACAAGAAATTGAGACTTGACTTTAAGATTTGCTTTCATAAGGAATTGAGAAATGACTCTAAGATTTGCTTTCACAAGGATTTGAGACTGAACTTTAAGATTTGCTGTCAAAAGGAATTGAGACTTGACTTTAAGATTTGCTGTCACAAGGAATTGAGACTTGACTTTGAGATTTGCTGTCACAAGGAATTGAGACTTGACTTAAAGATTTGCTGTCACAAGGAATTGAGACTTGACTTAATGATTTGCTGTCACAAGGAATTGAGACTTGACTTTAAGAATTGCTTTCACAAGGAATTGAGACTTGACTTTAAGATTTGCTGTCACAAGGAATTGAGACTTGACTTCAAGATTTGCTGTCACAAGGAATTGAGACTTGACTTTAAGATTTGCTGTCACAAGGAATTGAGACTTGACTTTAAGAATTGCTTTCATAAGGAATTGAGACTTGACTCTAAGATTTGCTTTCACAAGGATTTGAGACTGAACTTTAAGATTTGCTGTCAAAAGGAATTGAGACTTGACTTTAAGATTTGCTGTCACAAGGAATTGAGACTTGACTTTATGATTTTGGGACTTGACTTTTAGATTTGCAGTCCCGAGGAATTGAAACTTTACTTTGAAGTATGCTGTTAGAAGGAATTGTGAGTTGTCTTTACAAACTTGAGACACGACTACTATCTTGAGACTTAGTCAAAGAGATGGGGACTTACTTAAGACTTGAACAACGACATTCAGACTTATTTGAAAGACCAAGTGACACTTCTAAATGCATACAGTTTAAGGTATAGGACCAGTGTATGTCTTTACCTGCAGAGTATCATAAATGAACTCCTTTGAGCAGTACTTGCAGGGGATTTGTCTCTTTGCACACTCATTCAGCATATGAGCATTGATGTAGCGACGTTGCAGCTGGGCACCACATTTATTCTCACAGAAGACTGCTTCTAGTTGACACCGCCCCGTGTGTTGCTATGGAATAACAATTTTTAAATAACATACTTTATAAAGAAACACTGATTTCACCAAAAACCTACAAACTGTAGTATTAGTTGAATTAGTAACTGTTGAATTAGCTTATGGACTGCTACACTTCTTCCTAAAAAGTTTTAAGGCGAGTGACAATTCAAAAAGGGGGTTTTGAAATCATGAAGCCTTTTTGTGGGTAAATATTTAACATTTCAGTTCAAATTAGTCTTTCAATGTACCTCCATTCTTTGTCCTGGGTACTGTCCGCCACAGAACTCGCACGTTGAGTTTCGTTTTGGACAATCAAACTGCCGGTGGTCTTTGAGGTGGTTCCTTGCAACCATAGCTGAGCAGTCTGTACAGGCGGCCATGTTGTAGGCGCAGGATTCCAGATGAGGCTGTAGTAAAACGGAAACAGAAAACAACAGATAGTTACAAAGCAGTCACAAAATAAATCCAGTTTTCAGATCACCAAATTTTGGGGATAGGGAATCGATCCAAACCTAACAGGCCTTTGGGCTGTGTGGCACACAAGTAGGCAAAAATACAAAACAAACCCCCAACGTGGTTGCTTTGTTTATGCATGGAGGGCCTGTGTTATAAAATTTGTTAAATATTTACTTTCTAGTTCAGGATGCAAAAATAACGACAAATTCAGAGGCAGAGAAAAAAGTTGGCAAAGCTTGGGCACTACCCCAAAACCATTTAGACTCTTGCTGATCGGTTGTCTTTGAATGGGAAACTTTTGCCTTCAAAATGTTGACGGGCAATTTAAACTTTCTGGTGCAAACCTTTCTGACAAATTGTCTGGTTTTTATTTACTTTAAGAGCCTGAAATCTAGAGTAAACTCATTTCCTAGTATAGTTTTCATTAAAACTATTACAAAAACCAATGTGTGAAAATTTTATAAAACTCAGTCACCTTAAAGTGAAAACAAGGAAAACCAGTTTGGATCATTCCAGGCCAACTCGCCAACAACTTAAAAAATTTGACAGTAGTATCTGACTTAGATTTGTTCAATAGTTTTTGGGTAAACCATCCTCATGGGTGTAATGAAGACACACCACTGTTTTGTCAGGGAATATTAGGCTTGTTGATTGCAGGAATCAAAATACGACATATCAGCGATTTACGGGATGCTCAAATGTTGCTTCCTGAGCCCAATTTCATTTGAGCTGCTTAAGCAAAAATTATTGCTTAAATTATTTCCGCTAAGCAACAACAAGCAGGATACCATGCCCCATGGGAAATGGCGTTTTAGCTGGTACCATTTTTTCTGGTAAGCATAATTTTGTTGTGCTTAGCTAGTTTTTGTGCTTTCAGCAGCTCTATGAAATTGAGCCCTGGTTTTTGAGTTGGAACAAATTTTTAAATAGTGAGCTGTTCAACTTCAAATCAGTAATCATTAAGAATTTTGATTCATTAACGTTTTTAAAAATAAATTTGAAGTAATGATTGACATGTTTCAAAACGAAAAACAACTTTCCTGATAATGCATAATTCACAAATTAATGGCAAATCTCAAGACCGCACAGTAAAAGAACACTATAGCATTGTCTACCGAAATAAAACAAATCTATACAATGAATTGGATGCACCATCCAGCTGCCTAGCTGCTTCAAACCTGCATGTAAATGTGTATGTTTATGAGTTATTATTGACTGTAATTGATTTGCATGTTTTTACTAATACCTGTATATAAAAGCAACTTTAAAAATAGTATTAAATAAATACATGTACCCGCACATTGAATGGTCCATTAACCCTCACAGATAACTATCAATGTTTTTACATATTACTTCAAGATTATATTTCCTTAATTATTATTTAATGCTTTCAAGGGAAGAATTTGAAGAATAGTAGCCTAACATGTGCTTCTGAAGTTACAAAAAAACAACAACCCAAACACCGACAAATGTTAAGAAATAGATGATTCTTCAACCCATCGTTAACAAACAAATCTTTGATGAAACATTGTAGGCACTTCCTCATGGACACAAAATTGCGGAAACATTTGATCTTCTGAGCTTGAAGATCTGTATCGGATTTCAAAGACCAGGGTCCAATTTCATTAGGCAGAAAGATTCTCTTTAATTTTTCTGCAAAGCAAACTATTATCTGGATACCAGTCACCATATTTTGGCTGGTAACCTTGTTTTTTAAGCAGTTTTGTATTGACCTTAGCTAAATGTTATGAAATTGAGCTCTGCTGTTAATCATGAATTAATGCTAATCAATGAGTGCATTGACATGAAAACCTGGCTGGTAACCCATTTCTGCTATAAAGCAAAACTTTTCAGCGCTCAGGGAATTTGTTTCTTTCCCTTAAATTGTTTTCTTTGCCCCGATTTTCCACTTATGTTGGGATGTACTGGCTACAGCCTAATCTGTAGAGATGTGCACAATTTATCCATAAGTGGTTCACTGGTGCATAAACCTACAACTTTATTGATCCTTGTTGATAAATATTATTTCATCCTTGATGGATGTTTGTCATAAAAGTATGTAAAATGTAAACAGGTAACTTTTCATCCTGTCATCTGGTCAAACAGCCTGCTTCACATTATGCCCAAGAAACAAAAATACACAAAGTGCCGACTTTTGGGGTCAACAGTAAACATGAACTATCCAAATAATGGAAATCTCAATATTTGAATTGTGTGGAGGCCTAAATATGACAAACATGTTAGCACGCTCTTTAGAAGGGTACCCTTATATTGCTGGGTACCGGTGAGACTGTGAACTCTGGCTTTGGTTGACACGTTCAAAGTAATCGAGACTTCCCTGATATTTGGAAAGTGAGCTACAAGGGAGTCCCTGGAAAAGATCAAAACCCTTTCCATATTGAGCCCCTTTCACTACAGACAATCTTCCTGGGAATTTCCCGGGTTGACCATTACACACTTGAATTGCTAACCCTGGCAACCTCCCAGGAAATTGCAATTTTTTGGGAAATAGCTGCTCCTGCTTGGGAGTAGGGTAAAGTGGGTTACTCACAGAGTTTTCCGAGAGAAAATTGTTTTAGAGTGTGAAATGAACATGGGGTGGTTTTGAGTTTAAAATTTCCAGGGAATTTCTTGGGGCTTGATTTCCTTTGAAGTGGCTTGGTAATGTGAAAAGGGCTTCAGAAATTTGATAATTCTTGTATATTTGATTTGCGGTAACACTAGGCAGATTTTGTTCTTTGAGAACTTGTCTTGCTACTCTACTGCCGCGGAGTAGAATATTTGGAATTCAAAATCTTCCAAATATACATTGATACCTCAAGTCCCATATTAATAATTCTTGTTCTCATTCCATACTAAGAGATCAGTCTAGGGTCTTCCTTCAGCCTCGATTTGGTCTAGTATCATTCAAACAGAAAGCAACAAAGATGGTTGCAATGTGATACCTAAGATATATCTGATTGCCTTCCTCTCACCATCTCACGCACATTCTAAGGTCACCCTGGCCCTCCTCATCAGACAACCAGCCGCCTCTGCCACGCCTGAGGAGCTACGACCTTCTCCGCCTCCAGCCAGAGAAGAAGTAAAGACTGTGTCATGGATGAAACTCAATTACAGCCACCCTGGTGTGACAGAGCATCTCAAGGGTAAATGAGATGAACTGAGACCCAATCAAGCGTGTTTAGGATGCACCACTGGGAACGATTCTTAAAGTGAAATGTCAAAAGATGACCTTGTTTTCACTCCTTGGGATTTCTGTTTTGAAACTGCGTGGGTACAGGTAATATGACCAGCATTGGGAAGCGTTTCAAACAGAGGGTGTGAAACTTCGGGGGAAGAGTTTCACTCTGGGTGTAAGATGTCCGTGTAAGAGCTTCAGTTTACTTAGAAAAAATGACATTCAATAGAAGAGTTTGTAAAAGTGAGTACTGAGAAGACTGCCACTGCTGGTTACGCCACTGTACAGGAGCATCCTCGCCAGTTTTATAAACAAAATTTCACTAGTTATGTACATTAGAGTTGACATTTGAGAATTTCTCACTCGTTTCTGTTTTCATCAATTAACTTTTTTATTTGAACACACATGTTAATATATGTAATCTTAAGAGTTTTTAAAATGACAGTGATTCCAAAACATCTGAACCCAAGCTTGAGGGTTCATGTGCTATTTTATCCACCAACTTACATTTATTTTTATGACATTTTCTTTGCATCTATATTTAGTAATGTTTTCTTTGTCAAATGTATTTGAAATTTGTACTTCTATATGATATAGATATAGAATTATTCATTCCCCAAAATATGCTTATAAAACCTGTCCCATGACAAGGCATGTTGATTTTCAGTCTGAGAAAAGCAGCTGTAAGACAACTCCGAAATTGACACGAAGTGAAGTTGTTTGTGGTTTGATCACTAGTTTTGTAGCTTATACAGCTCTACCTGAATCAATAGTAAATGAGACAATTATGAATAGGTTCATTCCTCAGTGTTTGTATAGTGCCATTGAAGAAACCAGCCACTCTTGGCTATGCTGTACTACACAAATACCACAAATAGCCAGCATTACTGACCACTTCATGCCACTCACTCTCTCCAAAGCTGATCACACTTGACTATTGGACACATATGAACTCAGAAGAGGAGAGTAGAAGAAACAGACCCAGGGGCATTTTCCAGGTCTGTTCACCAGGGATGCAAGGCAGTGATTTTGTTTCACTGTTGTTTAAAGGGAAGGTATTCCAATTACGGACTATTCTTCCTGCTTGGACATAACTGCTGAGCTCCGGATTTTCAGCGATATCTCAAAAACGATAACATCTTTAGAAATGAAAATTACACAGGTTAATTTTAATGAATATATCTACATTCAAATAGAGTTAAAACAATAAAATGGTTCCAAAAACCAAAAGAATACGTTCCCTTTAAAGGGTCTCTATACTTCTGGTAAAACACAAAACAGAAAATCTCACAGATTTACATTAAACTTACATGGTTTA
>JAUELU010000064.1:3800935-3812703 GCA_032357145.1 Evasterias troschelii | reverse complement strand
TTTTTACCGGGACGGCTTTTACCCTGATCGCGTTCGCACTGGACTTTTTGGCTCGGTTAAACTGACCTGGTCAATTTCACCGGGCAGACTTGGGTCGGTTAAACTACCCATTTGGGTCGGGTAAGTTACCTAAGCTGTTCGCATTGGACTTAAAATGGTTAAGTTACCCATTTGCTGGGTTAGTTTACCCAAATTAAGTCCAATGCGAACAGGGCTACAAAGGGGACTTCTCTACCACGAAGTGAGTTTCTGGTGGATTTTTCCAACAGGAATCTTTTGTTTTCTTGTCATATTGTTTGTATGTGGGGCTGGTTAACATGTCGGGTCCTGACAATAACTTATTTGCTTCATTTGTCATTAATTGTTGACTGCAGGAAAGTAGCTATCTAATATTTAAATAAATGTTCAATCATCAACTTGGCAAACAAATTCTGCTGTGTATCTTTAAGCTCGTAGTGAGTAGTGGATAGAACATAAACTACACATGTTAGTAACTGGATACAGTTGAACTGGCAATGTTCTGACCTTAAAGTGTTAGTTACTCCCATTCAGAAGAGCAGTCCTTCAAATTAGGAAACATGATGAAACCCGATATTTTGAGGTATGTTTGATACTGAATGGAATCGACTGATGAGAAGTTGTTTTGATGAAAGCGATGTTTTAAAAATTATATCGATAATTTATGTATTTCAAACAAATGTTTTGCAAGCAGTTCAATGCTTCCCAAATTCAGACGTGCCAATTCACCGATGACTTTTCCACAAGCAGGTTAGGAAATGTTGGAAATCAATACGTTGAACCACGAAGCGTTCACTGGTGAAGGCAATAAGATTGCCTTTTTAATTAAAACAAGACACATACAAATCCTTTACCAAATGTGAATTAAAAGAGCACTTTTAAATTAAATAGTCAGAAAAAATACATCATTTCTATGCAATCCAAAGATGAAGGGGCCAAAATTGTACAGTAAACTAATGATGTGTGAAAAATTTGCATTTATATCAGTTCATCTCTAGCCATTATTTGTAAACAAAAGAATTATGGCTTCTGACTAGCATCCCTGTACAATGGTATTGACAAAATAGGGAGACCGCCAATATAGGGCTAGATAGCTCAGTTGGTAAAGCGCTAACACATTAATTTGGAGGCCGGTGGTTCAATTTTTCTTTATTCAACTCCAGATTATTTAAAATTTACCCCTGAGTCAGTTTCCCTTAGTGCACTGGTCAAAGGTACGCATAATTACTATCAAGTATCTGATAAGCATGTTTACTTGTCTCTATTAACAGTTTACATACATCAAGGGTAACTATTGCTGTAAATGTTCTTCCATTTATAATGAGGTCAATCCTATCTGTAAAAATGATCTGTTCATGGAATTAGAATAGTTGCACCAAAGTAATTTTTCCTAGTGAAAATTTTCAAACATTTGTTTGTAAATCCTTGCTTGCATATATTGTGTACTAAATGCTTGTTTTTCAAAGTTTGCTTTAAAACTGAGTTTTAAAATAATGTGAAAATGCAAAATGCGCCTATCCCTGTAGTATCTCAATAGGGAAGAAATTGCAGTTAAAGGTTCCATTCCCATGTTTTGTACAACAAAATAATATGGTTTAAAATTGCAGCTTTCATGCATTCTGATAGCAAGTGCTACATTTTTCAAACAGCAAACTATGATTTTTGTGAATGACCCACAGTAAGATGTTCATGGAAGGTCATGTACAGTGAACTGTAAAATGACACACTCAAATGAGCATTTTAAATTGAAGGTTTCAATTTTATTTACACATACCCTATATATGTACATGTGTACAGTGTTCACCGTTTGTAAACCATTATGTCAGAGAAGGTCAGATGAAGGTGAAGTTGCCTCACATCAAAGACTCTGCCTCATGATGAAGGCTGCCTTTGTACGGTACACTAATTAACATACAGGTTTCTCGTTAAGATTTTACGCACAGGTGAATTCTCCAGTGCCAAGGTACACTGAGTTGTCCACTGTGGCCTGTACAAAAGCATAATCTAGCAGCTGATAGAGCCAGGTCGTTGGTGACAACATCGATTGTTTAATTTGTCACACCATCTGTGAAGTGTGGCAGCTAGCCAGAAAATGGTCAATACTACGATCAGATCAGAGGTGGATAACTGGAAACCGTTGCATGGACTTGAAGGCCATAGTGGCCTTGCCCTACAAACCCTGAAATTAAAGAGTATGAATGAACCATGGATTGTGTCCATGAGTCGCAAGACACCACTGGCTTTGTTAAAGAACATTACGTTTTTTGTTTTGTTTTCTTTAAAGGGAAGGGTAATTAATCAATTAATGATCATGACGACTTACTTGGCAAAGAGCAGTGCAGCTGCTGAGTGATAATGACAACATTTTGAGAAACGACTCCCTTCTATGGAATGTAGTTTTAGAGAAAGGATTTTTATTTAAATTCAATCTGAGAATTGTGTATTCCAATTACTTATTATTTTTCCTGCATAAACATAACTGCTCCGAATTTGTTGCGATGTTTCAAAAATGCTAACAACCTTTTGAATTTAATATTTACTGGTTAGTTTTATTGTATGTATAAAGACATTTAAAAAGGGTTTAAATATGGGACCAATTGTATTTAGAAATTGTGTGTTCTATTTAATTATTTTCCTATGTTTAAAAATACTGATCACAAGGGAAACTTACTGGGTAACTTACTGGGTAAAATTATATAAATCAATTTTAGAAGGAACAAAGAAAAAATTACTAGAGCAGGATTTGAACCTATGACCTCTGGATTTACGTGCCAGTTCTCTACCTCTAACAACTGAGCTAACTAACCCTATGTGTCTGAAGTCAAACAACTGACTGAAACTTTAGAAATGGAATATTGCAAGAGTACTTATCAATCGGTGCGATCCTGTCTGTTTGGTACACATTTCCAGAAAAGGGTTTATGAGCCAGCTAGTCATGTCCTTCTCTGGAGGGCTGAGGCCCCTCTTCCTAGAAGTTGTCCCGATATGACCATGAAATCATCCATGGAGTTTGACAATGGTCTTAGTGGTCCATCTCTCTCGAGCATGGTCACAACTCCTTAAAGTCATCACCAAAGTGAACGAACAAATGAATGAAGAAAGTTTTCCACTCCAACAATACCTTTACATGTACATACAATTTGTAGATACCGTAAATCAAATGTACATTGATACCTCACAATGCAATGCCTCAAAACCCATAGGTGTTTGTACTTATCATAACAAGGTCTTCAAAAGACAATCACAGGCCCTTCTGGGCTGGCTAACACCAGGCTTCCTTAAAATGAAAAATTTGGAATAAGAAGACCTGCCTAGTAAGGTTACCTGTCATTATGAGTTAGGCATAAAGAACACAAAACTTTATCTACCATTAAGCCACCTTGAAAGTAGATTCTCAGTGTTGTATAACCAAACTTGTTTCAATTACATTAAGTTGTTTGTTATCAACAAGACCATTACAACAGACCTTTTAGTCTCAAAATTATGCAGATTTAACTAAAGACTCCTAAATCTTTTAGACTTCTATCTAAATTTTTTTCTTTGAACTTTCTAAACATGCCGACTCCAAAACAAACAGAGTTTTTCTTCAGGGCTAATTGAAAATCTGGTGGTATTGGATGATCAAAGATGAACATTCTTCCATGTAATCAAGTGGGGGGTTCGTAGTGGGTTATTGTCATTATTGTCCCACGAGAGAATCTTCAAAGATGGCCCGGGCAGTGCCCCTGTTTGTGTCAGCTGCAGCGTAAGAGCTGACATGATTAGTGGCCCAAGAGCAACAATGGATCAATACGAGCCGCAAGGCCTGGACACAACAATTGGAAGGTCACCCCTTTTTAGAAAGGAACAGAGAGTTTATTCGGGAAAGGAGGAGCTGGATACCTGTTCAATGACCCTTAGGTGTGAATGAATGAGTCACTGGTCTCAGATCCAAATTAACTGGCCAACTTTTGTTGTTGGAGTTCCCAAAAAGAGTAGAACACAATTTCGGTGGAAAGCGGAAGCTGGTTCCCCCCTGCCATGGACTAACTGGAAAGTGACAATTTAGATTTAAATACCTTTAATGAAAGAAGCAATAATGGATAGAATAATGAGCCTTTCGAAATAGCTAAATCCATGATAGCAACCTTTCAAGTACAGGGTGATAATCCATAATTAAAAAGCTGCTTGTGGGGGGATTAAAGATAAAAAAAATTAATCTACTCTTTAATGAAATACTCAAATGGGACAACCCTTTTTAATTTTAAATACATAGGGCCTACACACAGTAGTAGCAACTACAACATTTTCAGTGTTGTATTTGTAACTTTTAACTCAAATAAAAGTGACTTTATTTTCACAAATTCTGATAGGGCCTACAACTTGTTGCAATCAAATAACTTTGATCTGTCCATTCTAAAGGCCTATCTTTAAATATTATGATCTTTGGCTATCACCAACAAAAAATAATAATAGGTCTACTAGTCAAAATGATCAATAATAAACTTTTAAATGCAAACTTGGTCCACAAAAAAAAGATAATCTGTTAGAAATAGAAGCTTTGAAAATAACTCCTCATTTCATCTGGTCTTGATTTTAAACCAGTAGAATTTTGAAACCCCAAAAGTATGAGACAAAAAACAAAGACCCAGACTTTTTCAAACTCCAAGTTAAACAAATGAAGACCACAACCTCTGTTAATCTCTGGGCACTTTGACTCCCAGGTTACGAACATCATTAGTAGCTCACAGAACAAATCTTTATGAAATTTTGTTGGAAATTTTCCCAAGGGAAACATTAAAAAAATCAAGCACAGTGCTCCTGCGTCCTGTTAAATCTGTCAACTTCTAACAATCAGTGCTTTGATAACTGGGCAGTCTGTTTGAATGGACAGAGTTAACAGCGTGAGCAGTTGCTCCGCAATGGAAACAGGTGGGTGTGAAGCCATGCAGGGTCTGCTGGTAAAACTGCCCAAGCATCTGCCCGTCCCGCGATTTTCTTTTGTTGGGGCCATTTTTGCTTACTTTTAGACATAGACAACAAAACTAACAATTCCACAAAGGTTTCCAGTTGGAACATTCCCTTCTGGCCTCAGGACACCCTGCCTATAACTTTTACTCTTTGCAGGCACAACTTTACAAGTTTTAACTCCACTTTCACTATATAGTTTCTGAAAAGCCATTCCTATGTAGTTGGTTGATTTGAACAGAATGAACCTTACTTGGTTTTAAATGGGACAGATACAAAAGTTTTTGTACGGTTCTTGCAAAACAAGAAGTATAGATATGAGATGAGTAAGAGAGGATGGTAGGGAAACTTTATCATTATCTTTGTTTGAAAATAGTTCACACTAACACTTTTAACAGCCTTCCGGTTTTTCATTTGGGCTAAAGCTCTGACTTCCAAGTTCTTGGTCTAGGTGCCCCATCCCCCTATTAAATGTCCATAAAGACTCTCTTTGGCAAATAATGAAATGTCTAACCCTTTCAAAGATGAATTTTTAAAGTCCATGGTGGTTGATGTGAGTTTGAAGCCATAATGTGATCAATTTATGCATGCAAGATAAAGTAAAGCAGGCACGACAGTTTATTCATTAAGGGCAAGGCAGTTTTCCCTTTAAAAAGGGTACCTCAATTACGGAAATCTGCAGATCATTTCAAGGGGCACCAAGGCAATGTCCATTGGGCATGTAGGCAATTTGCCTTCAATGCTCTGTGGTTAAGTGAAGGTATTGGAAGGGAACCAGCCACCAGCTGGACCACTTTGACAGAGACTTCCAAACATTTCAAGTCCTTGGGTATTTGGACCAACAGATCAACTGTTCAGGGAGAACGCTGATTTTTTTCATGAAGAGGTACACCATTAGTGACTACACACTCTACTTGGGATACACATTATCAATGAATACTTGGCCCACACAATGGTATTTTCCCAACCTTGACAATGGTTGTGATGATTTGTTTTGTTTTCTCATCCATGCAAATCAAAACAACATTCATCAATGGCCACACTCGCCTCTTTGAACTTTAGCAATCCACAGGCCTTTTAGTCAGACCACAATTCTCTTTTTTTTTCTTTTGTCTGCCGCTTCAAAGAAAAATCACATCGAATGGTTGAAAATTAACGGAAGAATGATTTCTCTTTGTTAAGTTTTAAGTTTCAACTTGTCACAAGTACGTTACATTTAGGCATTGTATACAGCAACAAATCATCCTGAAAGCAAACTGATCATAACTGCAACAGTACAAGAAGACTGTTAAATATTTTATGTAATTTAGCAAAAATCTTCAATATAATCAGTTTGGAGGGAATAAACTCTCCTCATCATTTCAAACAAACTTTAATCGCGAGTTGAACTCAACAGAACCTTTCCTTGACAGACTACCTGTTTAAACCAAACCAAACCAAACTGCAGAATATGAAATCACACGGGAACCATTCAATACTTCACAAAGGATTTAACTGTCAACTTGTCGATGAAAATTATCATCTTGGCAGCTTTCCTCCTCTCCCCCCCAAGGACAAAATCATGACTTGTTGATAACATAAACTTCTCCAGGTCACTCCTGAATTCTCCAAAATCCGATTAAAGAAATACAGAAGATGAAGAGACAGCTGCCGGGTATCCTTAGTATAATCTCACTGTCTGATGTTTAAAGTTTCTTTTTTATCCCCAGACAAATCTAATCAAGATTTAATCTACAGTCGGATTTAAAATAAGAATACAAAAGAGGCTAGACTAAAGCTATGAGGAACAGCATGTCACACAACCCATAGAGAACCTGATTGGCTTGTTATGACTGTTATATCTGCAAGTTACTGCAAGTTCCCCCATGGTTTACACATAGTATTGAGCAATACACCTGGACATGTTTGAACATGATGTGAGCATGGGGGAGCTTCCTCCATGATGTGAGGTACATGTAGCGGTTAACCACAGGGGAGTCTGGGTGTCCTTTGGACACCCTGTTTTGAATTTTGACACTGACTATTTATTTTTGTCTTATCTTCATTGTCAAAGTAAACACATTGTCGAGTACTTCAACTTTTAGACTCGCCACCTCAAAATTCTAGGTGAAACCACAGAAGTAAGCCTGCCATGTTTGTTTGCATATAATCCATGGTATAAGCATACAACACTCAGTGTATTTAGGTGCAGTACCCCAAAATCACTGAAACATGATTCAAGTGCCAACAACTTAAATAAAAGACGCATCACATTAACCAGTTGCTTGGTCACATTCGCTGTATGCAACGACGGTGTTACTACTGAATTTGACAGTTTAAAAAGGGGTTTCCAACTTTTTTCAACCAAGCCGCAATTGGATTGAATGCAGGCCCTTTTTTAAACCACAGCTTGGGTTCCGACTAATAAGGCTCTGTCCACCTGTTCTAATACCTGTAAAGTGCATACTTTCCAAATTACTGACCAAAGCCGGATGGATCCAACTGTAGTTTCAAAAGGGGTCAATGATGGCTTCATCATTGAATGAAAACTAGATACCTGCAACCTATAGAAGTTTTGACTCTATTCAGAGCTGTTTGAAGATGACAATGGGGGCGGGAATAGGGGGTTTGTGGTGTGAGTCATATGAAACTTTGCTGTGGTTTTTGTTTAGGCCATCACTATCACTATCAGGACAATTGTCCAAACTTCAACCCAAGGCTTTGAACATGATGACTCAAATCCAAGCTGGTAAGTCAATTTGTTAATTCTGACTTAAGCAAAATTGTCAAGTTACAGCAGTCAGTAAAGACGAAACAAGCCTTCTTCAATCCTTGCACAATGTACTGAGAAAGAACCATGCCAGTGTGTAACCAACTTTCCCTTTTGGTTTTCTTACACTGGCAAAGAGAATTAACAAAAAATTGTTAACCAAATTAAAGCCATAGAGTTCAGCTATATTCCTTTCACAGTCTGAATGACATGGGACGGGTCAACAGCCATGACAAATACACACCCCAAATATGCTGCAAATAACCAAACAGGTTTCAGAACATAAATTTACCAACATCAGATATTAATTTAGAATACGGTGTACAGAGCTGGCTTTCTCCCTATCCACAGAGACTTTCTGTAACTGGTAAAAGATGTCAGATGGCTATACGCAAGCTTTTTATGTTATAATTCGCTGGAGGACATTTCCCGACTGTTTATGCACAAGATCCTGATAATGATAAATTCAGTCAACCAAGAACAGTAAAAAAGAAGTGCCATTTAAAAGTAAAACCCATCTGTACCTCCAGCTAAATATCTCCAGCCATAAGTCAAACATAAAATGAAGGGTAAAATGGAAGTTTACAACCACAATTATTTTTTCACTTGTGACGCAAAACATGATCTTAATTAGATATTAACAAATAAGACGCCATCTTTGGTCAGAATGAATGAAACAAAAACAGTAAATGTATGACTATGATGTTGACCAAGTCTAATTACAATTAAAGACCAGACCCAAAATAATTCATTAATAAAACTCAACACTTATTTGAGCCAACACTACACTCCTCATCAGATATTGACATAAACACTAATCTTATTTATTTTGCATAATATTAATAAATTCATAATTTTTTATTTAACAAATTTCGGAATTAATTTCAAATCACTGGACTTTTTATGTACTAAGTATTAGTATGAGCATGTGAAATATGTAATCTAATTACCTTCAGTGAATACAAATCCGAAGACTTTACTAAAACCAAAAAATTCCCCTTACCTGAGATATTCTTGCAGACAGGTGTCGCAATAGTGGTGCCCACACGTCGTGATCTGTACAGGGGAACACATCGGCAGACGGCATAGCGGACACATGTACTGCCGACAAACCTTCTCGTGGAAACGACACTTGTGCCCGGGCATGATTCGCTTCCTTTCTGATAAAAATTACTGCCTGCTCTTTTCACGAGAGATGTTGTCCAGCTAGAGGAGAGCAAAGAGATTGTGTACAATTCTCTGAATGATTATATTGCGTGCCCTCAGTTGTGAACATCGCCCACTTTTGTGAGACACTGCTACCGTATGTTGACTACACCCGGTACCCGTAACGCACGGTCGTTGAAACAGCTGATTGCATTGAGTGTGAGCCCAATGCTAAAGATTGTGTGGTCGTTGCCCATTGATTGGCAGATATAATCTTCATTTTGTACCGCGTAGTTCGTGGTGAATTTCCACAGAAATGGTTACGCTATTGCTCCCCTTTTACTCAATGTGGGATGTACTTAAGTTGAATGATTCCTCTTTTCATGACATAACTGTTTTTTAATGTCAATTTCAGATTGTTGATAATAAAAATGAGTATTGATATGAACTACACGTTTCAAACGGAGTCCACGTGCAAGTTGTTTTTATTATTCTCTCTTTCCCCCACCGCACCTTTGGACTATTCCATTATTCAGCAGATGTGGTGCCGTTTTCGATACGCCTGCATTAATTGCTACAGGGAAATTCCAATATGAATAATAAATAATTTATAGTTCATTTATATGAAGTAACGAAAGTATAATAAATATTAAAATTAATGAGCTGACGATTGAGTGTTTAATGTGGGGTTTTTTGTTGAGAGGGGAAAAAACATCGCAGCTCACCTGTTGTAATCCCTAACTATGAGCTTTTTGTGCATGAAGAAGCCGAGCATTTTTAATGTACCTACTTCTTCAAAATACTTTTACTACAATGTTCATCCACTTATTAATCACCCATGACACGTACCATATTTACCTAAAAAGTCTACCCATGAGAACTTATTGACGATCAAGCATATTTGTTGGTCTTTTGCTTTGGACGGGAGATCGATAGGTGTCTTTACATTAGTCTAACCGCAGATTAGTTGGCGATTCCAAAGGACTGCTTAGGAATGTCGAGTAGTTGCAAAACCCGGGGAGAAAACAATCCCCTGCTTGATGAACGTGAGAAGAAACTGTTGTCAATTCTATGCAAAATACATTTTTCACATTATCTGTCACAAACATCTGCCTGGCATCGCCATGTTTTTTGTTTGTTTGTTTTTTGTTCTTGTTTTTTTAAGCTGTTTGTTTTTTGTCAGCTTCTAATTCAAGTAACTTTATAGTTACTGTTTTATTCTCATATCATTAACATTATTGCTAACTATCGATGCAAGCTTGGGGTATCAATAAAAAGGAACAGCAATCGATAGTTCCGGGGTAGCCCTGGTGCATGGAGGACTTCTTACTTTCCTCCACCTAGTACAGCACTTAGGAAAAGAAACCAGGTTATCGTTCTGATGGCCGGGGCAACATTTTCTTATCGGGCACACGCCTGCACCCAAGTTCAGTTATCAGAATTCCGAAGCCCACCCTCCTACCTCTGGTGGTATGACAATGATGCAGTGAAGTTCTTTTGGAAGCTAAAAGTGTACAGTAAAGTTCACTTCCAACTTCAGTTTGATTTGATCTCACATGGCAGTTGTATACAAGAGACCCTTATAACTGTGAAGATCATTCCTGTGGATGGGGGGGGGGGGGGGCACAAAAAGAGGTGGAAGAACCTATGAAACTTTCTCTAAGTTAAGTTAAAGACTCCTCAATTGAAATATTGCAGTATTACCTCCGCATAACCCTGTATAACTCACTCAACAACATCGACGATTATTCATGACTGTAAAATTGTAATTTTATTTTATATATCGTCATGTATTGTGATTTATTACACCAGGGGCAAAGATCATCTTCAGAATTAGATAAATTGACGTCACCAAAAGTTTCAAATTTAATTTTCACCCCACTCCCTGTCTGCGGTTTGAACTGTTATCAGTCTCCATTATGTGGCATGATCGCAGAGTGCTGAGGTGAACCAGTAACCCGAATAAATGGTGAAATGATTCCGCTCCATATCTTCCATTTTGACGCGACATGAACGATAGGCGCCGTGCGCAAATGATTATCCCCCTGAGAGACTGAGTTCATGCGTGGTGCAGGTTTTTTTGCTGCTTGCATTAAAACTCCAGTGTTGACACCTAGGTTGACCGTGATACAGATCGTTCTTTACATATGACAGAAGAAAAACACCAACAGACAAAATTCACAGCAAAGTGTCACTGTCAGACACAATATGACACAAAATAACTGTCCAGCTTAAATTAGTTAAAAGCACTTCATGTTTTCAATTGCCATTCTCTTCCCCTTCTGCTCCTAAAAAGCCTCCCTTGTATTAACAGTTCCACCCCTAGGTTCCAACACCCCTAGGTTCAAACACCCCTAGGTTCCGACACCCCTAAGTTCCGACACCCTATAGTTTCCGACACCCAGGTTCGGTGACCATAGGTTCCGATATCAGGTGTATTTTCCAAACCATAACCCTAACCCCAACCCAACCCGAAACATAACC
The DNA here is from genome assembly GCA_032357145.1 of Evasterias troschelii. Taxonomy (NCBI): domain Eukaryota; kingdom Metazoa; phylum Echinodermata; class Asteroidea; order Forcipulatida; family Asteriidae; genus Evasterias; species Evasterias troschelii. The sequence continues at coordinate 3,801,359 of JAUELU010000064.1, read as the reverse complement.
TCACCCTACCCGACTAACCGTAACCCAACATTAACCCCAACCCTGACACTTACTCAAACACTAACGCTAACGCTAACCCAACCCTAACACTAACCATAAATCTGGTGTAAATCACATGGGGTTTTCAGGGGTGTCGGAATATAGAGCAGCCACCGTCTTAAGTTACGCCCATGTATACCGATGTTCGCCTAAAATAGCTGGGCCGACCTGAACTTATTATCAGAAATAAAGACCGATTCAGTCTCAAACTTTGAAAGAGATTTTAAGTAAACTCTCTTTTGAAGAAATTCTGCTTCAAGATGCGAGTTTTTGAATAAATTCTACTTGTTAAGATGCGAGTTCTTGAAGAAGTTCTACTTCAAGATGGAGTTGTTGAAGAAATTCTGCTTCAAGATGCGAGTTCTTGAAGAAGTTCTACTTCAAG